>VYZT01036557.1:10908-76681 GCA_013400735.1 Pomatostomus ruficeps
CGAGTCAGGGAGCTGGGGAGGGTCTTGGGGCAGGGACCCTCCCAGTGAGGACACTTCCCACATGAAGCGGGAGTCTGGGGGCTGGGGAGAGGGGAGGGTCTCAGCTCGGGGGCAGGAACCTCCCCCAGGGTGAGCTGAGGGGCTGGGATGGGGGTCTCAGCCTTTGGACAGGGACCCCTCTACAGAGGTTCCACCTCCTGCGCCAGGGGCCAAGGGGCTGGGAAGGGGGACCTCAGCCCTGAGGGAGAGACCACCTCCCACATTTTTCGAGGGTCTGGGAAGGGGGACGTCAGCCTTGGGACAGGGACCACCTCCCAGATGAGTCAAGGGGCTGGGAAGGGGGACCTCAGCCCTGGGAAGGGACCGCCTCCCACATGAGTCAAGGGGCTGGGAAGGGGGACCTCAACCTTGGGACAGGGACCACCTCCCGCATGAGTAGAGGGGCTGGGAAAGGGGGATCCCANGGTCTGGGAAGGGGGACGTCAGCCTTGGGACAGGGACCACCTCCCAGATGAGTCAAGGGGCTGGGAAGGGGGACCTCAGCCCTGAGGGAGAGACCACCTCCCACATTTTTTGAGGGTCTGGGAAGGGGGACCTCAACCCTGGGAAGGGACCGCCTCCCACATGAGTCAAGGGGCTGGGAAAGGGGGATCCCAACCCTGGGACAGGGACCACCCCTCACATGGGCTGGGGAGCAGGAGCTGGGGAGGGTGGTCTCACCTGTGGTTCTGCAGTGTCCCCTCACACTGGGGGGGCCCTGACACCCCCCGTGCCCCCCTCCCTGTGCCGCAGGTGGTGAAGGTGTTCGGCGAGGACGGCGCGTGCCGCTCGCTGGAGGCGTCGGTGGCCACCACGGCGCGGCAGCTCTGCGAGACCCTGGTGCGCAGGACGCGGGCGCTGCACGACCACAGCTGGGCCCTGGTGGAGCTGCACCAGCACCTGGCCCTGGGTGAGCGGCCGTGGGGGGCACAGCGGGACACAGCCTGTGGGACCCCCCAGCCCTGCTGACCCCCTGTGCCCCCCAGAGCGCTGCCTGGAGGACCACGAGTCTGTGGTGGAGGTGCAGAGCTCCTGGGCCCCGGGCGCCGACAGCCGCTTCGTGTTCCGCAAGAACTTCGCCAAGTACGAGCTCTTCAAGAGCAACGCGGTAGGTGGGCACCCCCTGTGACCCCCCCACCGTGGGCACCCAGAGCACCCCAAGGGTCTCTGCTGACCCCCTGTCCCCCAGCAGTCGCTGTTCCCCGAGGTGATGGTGTCCAGCTGCCTGGAGGCCAACCAGAGCATGGCACACTCCGAGCTCATCCAGGTATGGGACACTGTGCCCGGCTGTGCCCTGGGGGACCCTGCCGTGCCCTGGGGACCCCGCCGTGCCCCTCAGCCCTCGTGTCCCCCCAGAACTTCCTCAACTCCGGGAGCTGCCCCGAGGTCCAGGGCTTCCTGCAGCTGCGGGAGGCCGGGCGCAAGGTCTGGAAGCGTTTCCACTTCTCCCTGCGCCGCTCGGGGCTCTACTACTCCACCAAGGGCACCTCTAAGGTGAGGGCAGGGGGGTTCTGGGGGAGCGGGCATGGCTGGGGGGTGCCACAGGGACAGCCCTGACACCCCCCACCTCGCCAGGACCCCCGGCACCTCCAGTACTTCGCTGACCTCACCGAGTCCAACATCTACTACGTGACGCAGGGCAAGAAGCTCTACGGGACCCCCACCGAGTTCGGCTTCTGCATCAAGGTGGGGACGTCCCTGCCCGTGGCAGGGTCATTCCCTGCGCCTCCCCCTGCCCAGGGGCTCTCTGTCCCCTCAGAGCTGCCCCGTGACGGCTCCGGCCTCTCCCGCAGCCCCACAAGGTGCGGAGCGGCGTGAAGGGCCTGAAGCTGCTGTGCAGCGAGGACGAGCAGAGCCGCAGCTGCTGGATGGCCGCGTTCCGGCTCTTCAAGGTGAGCTCCGACCGGGTGCTACCACGGCACGGCAATGCTGGGGTGATGGCAGAGGGAGGCCGGGGGGACACAGGAGGGAATTTGTGGGGATACTGGGGGGATTCTGGAGGAATACTGGGGTGATGCTGGAGTGCTGGGGGTTGCTGGAGGGATGATGGGGAATGCTTGGGGGATACTGAAGGGATGCTGGGAAAGATGCTGGAGAAAT
This sequence comes from Pomatostomus ruficeps, assembly GCA_013400735.1. Lineage (NCBI taxonomy): Eukaryota > Metazoa > Chordata > Aves > Passeriformes > Timaliidae > Pomatostomus > Pomatostomus ruficeps. The sequence goes on from VYZT01036557.1 coordinate 13,048, forward strand.
TCAAGAGGGGAATGAGGAGGGGTTCCAGAGGGGTGCTGGAAGGTTGACCCCATCCAAGTGAAAACGTTTCAGGGTGGGTGCCCCTGTGCCCATGTGGGGTGGGTGCAGAGGTCCCCAGCCCTGCACTGGGTGGCTGTGGAGGTCCCTGGGTGTCCCTGGGTGCTCCCCGGCTGACGGGGCTGTTCCCCCAGTACGGGATGCAGCTCTACCGCAACTACCAGCAAGCGCAGGCACGGCTGAGCCAACCGCCCTGGATCGGCCCCACGCCCCTGGTGAGTGTCCCCTGTCTGCCCTGGTGAGTGTCCCCTGTCCCCCCGCAGCCCCTGGCGAGTGTCCCCTGTCTGCCCTGGCGAGTGTCCCCTGCCCCCCGCAGCCCCTGGTCCGGGTCCCCTGTCTGNGGTGAGTGTCCCCTGTCTGCCCCTGGTGAGTGTCCCTGTCTGCCCCTGGTGAGTGTCCCCTGTCCCCCCGCAGCCCCTGGTGAGTGTCCCCTGCCCCCGCAGCCCCGGGCCCCTGGGGACCCTCCGGTGACCCCCTGTCCCCCACAGCGAAGCGTCTCGGACAATGCCCTGGTGGCCATGGACTTCTCGGGGTGCACGGGCCGGGTGATCGAGAACCCCAGTGAGGTGCTGACGGCAGCCCTGGAGGAGGCACAGGCCTGGAGGGTGAGCTGGGGTGCTGGGGTGTGAGGGGGAGTCCCCCCCCGAGCCCACCCTGACGCCCCCTCCTTGCTTTGTGTGCCCAGAAGAAGACGACGCACCGGTACAGCCTGCCCGCAGCCTGCCACAGCTCCCCGCTCAGCGCCGGTGAGACGGGGGGGTCAGTGCCCAGCGGGGGTCCCTGCCCCGGGCAGGGGATCCCCCCGAGGCTGACGCCCCTCTCCCCGCAGCCATCCACCGCACCCAGCCCTGGTTCCACGGGCGCATCTCCCGCGAGGACACCCAGCAGCTCATCGGCCGCCAGGGCTTGGTGGACGGGTACGGGACCCTGGGGCTCCTGGGGCTCCTGGGGGGGACACGGGGCTCAGGGAGGTGCAGGACCCCAGGGATTATGGGGTCTTGCAGCTCACGGGGGGACGCAGGACATGTGTGGGGATGGGGGTGACGGATCCCAGGGGGTTGTGACTCCCAGGATTCCGCATCCCCTGGATTTGGGGGACACACAGGCTCCCGGAGGGACACAGAGGCTCCCAGGGATGCCAGAACCCCCAGGGATTTATGGGGGGTTTGTGGGACCCCATGGGTGACACTGGGGGGGCAGAGGTCACCCTGGTGTGTCACCCGCAGGGTCTTCCTGGTGCGGGAGAGCCAGCGGAACCCCAAGGGCTTCGTGCTGTCCCTGTGCCACCTGCAGCGCATCAAACACTACCTCATCCTGCCGGTGAGTGCCGGCGCGGGGCTGGGGGCGTCTGGCGGGTTTGGGGTTCGGGTCCTGACCTGCAGCCCCCCGGCAGAGCGAGGAGGAGGGGCGGCTCTACTTCACCATGGACGACGGGCAGACGCGCTTCGCCGACCTCATCCAGCTCGTGGAGTTCCACCAGATCAACCGCGGCATCCTGCCCTGCAAGCTGCGCCACTACTGCACCTGCGTGGCCCTCTGAGCCACGGCGCGGCACCACGGGGAGGGTTTGGCACAGCCTGGCACCGCCGGGAGGGTTTGGCTCAGTCTGGCACAGCTGGCGTGCTTTGGCTCGGTCTCACTGCCGGCACAGCACAGCTCGATACCGCCCGGCACCACGGGCACAGAATGGCCTGGCACAGCCCGGCACCACTGGGGTGCTTTGGCACAGCCTGGCCCTGCTGATATGGCACGGCTTGGCACAGCCCAGCACCACCAGCGCAGTTTGGCACAGCTGGGCACCACCAACATGGCACAGCTGGCACAGTTTGGCACAGCCCAGCACCACTGGGATGGTTTGGCACAGCCCAGCACCACCAGCATGGCACAGCTCGGCACAGCCTGATACAGTTGGGTGGTTTGGCACAGCCTGGCACTGCCAGTATGGCACAGATCAGCACAGCCCAGCACCACCAGGATGGTTTGGCACAGGCTGGCACTGCCACCATCACACAGCTCGGCACAGCCCAGCACCACTAGGACCCCCACACTCAAGCACTTTCTCCCCTCCACCCTGCAGCACCAGCCCCGAGTGTCCCCGAGTGTCCCTGCGGGGGCCTGGCACTCCTTGCCCCCACACCAGGGGGATTTTGGGGTCCCCAGGAGCGGGGTCCCGGGGTGTGGGGGTGAGGGGGGCACCCATTACCGTGTCCCCCATGTCCCCACGAGGCCAGTTGAACTGGGACGTGTTTTATACCAGTGACAATAAAGGTTATTTTTGCAGAGCTCCTGCCTTGTTCCCTCCCATCCCCAGAGCCCCCCGCTGCCGGTGGCACACGGCTGGCAGCGTCCCCATGTCCCGCAGCGTCCCCATGTCCCGCAGTGTCCCCATGTCCCGCAGCGTCCCCATGTCCCACAGTGTCCCCATGTCTGGCAGTGTTCCCATGTCCCCCAGTGTCCCCATGTCTGGCAGTGTCCCCATGTCTGGCAGTGTCCCCATGTCCTGCAGCGTCCCCGTGTCCCGCAGTGTCCCCATGTCTGGCAGTGTCCCCATGTCTGGCAGTGTCCCCGTGTCCCGCAGTGTCCCCATGTCTGGCAGAGTCCCCACGTCCCGCTGTGTCCCCACAGCGCCCCAGGTCCCACACAAAGGCCCCTCTGTGCTCCCGGGGCACCACGTGCGGCTCAGCCACGCGGCCGCCGCAAATCCCCGGGCGGGGGGATTATCCAGGGGGGATTAAGGGCCCGGATTTGGGGGGGCTGGGGCTGGGGCAGCTGCTATAAAGGCGGGGGGGCTGGGGCGCGGCGAGGAGGCCGTGCCATGGCTCCCAAGACGGTGCTGATCACCGGCTGCTCGTCCGGCATCGGGCTGGCGCTGGCCGTGCGGCTGGCGCGGGACAAGCAGCGCCGCTTCCGAGGTGAGCGGGGTGCAGGGACCCCCCGAGCCCCCCGGGGAGGGCCCGCGGGGGCTGAGCCGCCTGTGCCCCCAGTCATCGCCACCATGAGGAACGTGGGCAGGAGCGCGGCGCTGGCGGCGGCAGCGGGGCCGGCGCTGGGCCGGACGCTGGAGATCAAGCAGCTGGACGTGTGTGACGAGAGCTCCATCCGCGCCTGCCTCGACAGCATCCCCGGGCGCCACGTCGACATCCTGGGTGAGCCCCGGGATCCCCCTCCGGCCATGACCCCTGTGCTGGGACGCTCCGTGATGGGGACACCCCCTGTTCTGGGGACGGTCCAGCCAAGCTTGTCCCGTGCTGGGGACCCTTTGTGCACCCAGCTCTGTGCCAGGGTCACCTCATGACCCTGACCTTGACATCAGGGACTGTCCATGCCAGGGACCCCCTGGACCAGGGACTCTCTGTGCTGGGACATTCTCTGTACCAGGGACCCTCCACACCCAGGACATCCCATGCTGGGGACACTCTGAGCACTGGGGACCCCCTGTGCCAGGGCCCCTCATACACAAGAGACCCCCTGACCCCACACAGCAGTGACCCTGACCCCACACAGCAGTGACCCTGACCCCACACAGCAGTGACTCTCTATGCCAGGGACACCCAGACCAGGACATCCCATGCTGGGGACACTCTGAGCACCAGGGACCCCCCATGCCCCAGATGTGGGATCCCCCTGCCCAGGGCACACCCCACTGATGCCCCGTGCCCGCAGTCAGCAACGCTGGGGTGGGCATGGCGGGACCCCTGGAGTGCCAGAGCCTGGCGGCCATGCAGAACCTCATGGACACCAACTTCTTCGGCCTCGTCCGCCTGGTCAAGGAGGTGCTGCCCGACATGAAGCGGCGCCGTGGCGGCCACATCGTCGTCATCAGCAGCATCATGGGCCTGCAGGGTAGGGGAAAACGGGGTGCCCTGGGGGGACCAGCCCCTGCCCAGCCCTGACCGGGACTCCCCAACCATCCAGGTATCGTCTTCAACGACATCTACTCGGCTTCCAAGTTCGCCGTGGAGGGTTTCTGCGAGAGCCTGGTGGTGCAGGCGCTGCGCTTCAACGTGGCGTGAGTGCGGGGACGGGCGGCCATGCAGGCCCGGGGGCAAAGGGGTCCGGGGGTGCCCAGTGCCCAGTGCCACCTCCCCGGGCAGGATCAGCCTGGTGGAGCCGGGGCCGGTGATGACGGAATTCGAGACGAAGTTGTATGAGGAAGCCGAACGCGCCGACTACTCGCGGACCGACCCTGAGACGGCCGAAATCTTCACCAAACTCTACCTGAGGAACTCCAAGGATGTGTTCACCAGCCTGGGCCAGACCCCTGAGGACATCGCAGAGGTGACAGGCGGGCAGGGGGTCCCCGTGGGCCTGGGGTGCCCTGCTGGGCTGGGCTGGGCTGGGCAGAGAGGGGTCAATGAGCCCTCAGAAGGAACAGCCATGCTCAGCCAGCAGTGGGGCAGCTCCCACCCAGACAGCTCCATCCTGAGGGGACTGAGCCTGGCTGGGAATGGGAATGGGAATAGGAATGGTGGTGGGATGGGAATCTGGATGGGATGGGAATAGGATGGGAAGGAGCTGAGGATGGAGATGGGATGGAAATGGAATGGGAATGGGAAGGGATGGGCATAGGGGTAGAGTGGGATGGGGTGGGATAGGATAAAGATAGGGATAGAATGGGAAGGAGTTGGGGATGGGATAGGAATGGAGATGGGGTGAGGTGGGATGGATTAGAGAGGGATAGGGTGGGAAGGGTTTGGGGATGGGGATATGAAATGAATGAGAAGGAGTTGGGATGGGAATGGGGATAGGAGGGGAGTGGGAAGGAGATGGGCTGGGAATGTGAACGAGGATGGAGGTGCAGATGGGGATGGGATGCAGGAAGGGGATGGGGTGGGATGGGAATGGAGGTGGGCTGGGGCTGGGGCGGGGCTGTGGGGACAGCAAGGGGACAGTCCCATGCCCACGCGCAGCACACCCTGCGGGTGATCGAGGCAGCGCAGCCGCCGTTCCGGCACCAGACCAACGTGGCGTACACGCCGATGGCCGCGCTCAAACACGCCGACCCCAGCGGCGCCCTCATCACCGATGCCTTCTACAAGCTGGTGTTCAAGTACGACGCGGTGCTGCGGTTCGGCCTCCGCGCCATCCGCCTGCTCCGCTGGAAGGCACAGAAGGTCAAGGCGGGCGCGCGGCTCTTGGGCTTCAAATAATCCCCTGTGGCCCCTGGGCAGTGCCCAGCCCATCCCGGGGCGAGGGGACCGGGACCCGTGCAGGGTTTCGCTTCCCGTTCCCGGCCCAAAATAGCTCCCGCCGCCGCTGCATTAAAATAGGGAGGGTATTTATAACCAGCGCCGGGCGAGCAACGCAGAGCGGCTTCCTCCGGGAGCGCAGCGGCCGTGACGGGGCTGGGAAGGGCTGGCAGCTGCCCCCTGCCTGCCTCCCGCTCCCCAGGGACACCTGTACCTCCGACCCGCGGGTGTGTGACACCCAGGCGACCTCACCCCGTCACCCCCTGGTGTTGCATCCTCCTTCCTCCAGGCACTGCTGTGGGGTCGGGAATGTCCCACGGTGGGCGGTCCTGTGTCACCCGCGTCTGGCACTGAGCGCTGGGGCGCTGGGGCAGCACAGGGGGTGCGGGAGGTGTTGGGGGGAGAGCAGAGTGTGAGGGGTGTGTGGTGTGTTCAGAGGGGCACAATGGGGGTGTCGGGGGGAGAGCAGAGTGTGAGGGGTGTGTGGTGTGTTCAGAGGGGCACAATGGGGGTGTCGGGGGGAGAGCAGAGTGTGAGGGGTGTGTGGTGTGTTCAGAGGGGCACAATGCGGGTGTCGGGGGCATAAAGGGGGTGCAGGGACTGGTGCAGAGTGCGGGTGGGATGCACGGCAAGGACTGGGTGCAGGGTGGGTGCTGAGGAGCCCGGCAGCTCTCGCTGCCCCAGGGGCTCCCCTCCCGCTCCCGGTGGGTGACAGCGGGGTGGGTTCACCCCGGGCGCTGGCCTGTGGGCACTTGGCGTGACAGCACCGAGGGGTGAGCGCAGGGGGAAACCACAGGAGGCCCGGCATGAATCAGTCCCGCTGCTCAGAAACCTTCCTGGCTCCCCCCGCTCTCCCCGGCGCAGCCCCCAGAGCGCAGCCGGGACCCCCAGCCCCACGGGATGCGGCTGCAGCTCCGTGTGCCCCGCACGTGGCCTCTCCTAACCCCGCCGGCTCCAGGGGCCGCGGGGACAGGATGGAGGTGGGGAAGGAAATATTTTTGCATTATCCCCCCCTTCTCGCACCAGTTAATGGCAAAGCGGCGGTGGGAGCACCTGTGGGACGTGCAGGGGTGACATCAAAGCGGTGACAGAGTCGCTGCCTCCCCCCGCTGCGGTTTCTGCAGATTTGACTAACTTTCTCCGCTTGGGGGGCAGGATGGGGGCGTGGGGGTGACTCTGCCCGGCCCCGGGGAGCAACAAGGGTGACACACAAAGCCACAGCTGTGGGAAACGGGGCTGAGGGAGAACAGGACCCTCCTCAGGCACCCCCAGCCCCAGTGTGTCCCCCAGTGCCCAGGGGAGCAGCAATGGGGCTGGTACTGGGGGAACTGGGGGGAGTCCCCCAGCGCTCACTGCGGTGGGGGGCAGCGGGGTCTGGGGGCAGCAGTGACAGCCCCAGCCCCGCTCACAGCCTTGCTCACGGCGGTCCCAGGCAGAGTGAGGGGGGAACAGGGAGCTGCTGTGGGTAAGGGGATCCCCAAGCAGTGGGGGGCACCTGGGTTATGTTTGAGGAGCATCCCCTCCCACCTGGAGCATCCTCCGTGCCCATGGAGCACCACTCCGAGCCCAGGACTATCGCTCCCATCCCACCATCGCCGCAGCCCCGCGGGTGCCGGGGTGGAGGCGCTGCCGCAGGGGCCGGAGCCGTGCGGGTTGGAAGTAGATTCTTCTAAAAACAATCGTCTGCTGGGACTTTCCTGTCGCCGGCGGGTGACAATCGCCAGCCGCTCCCCGTGTCCTCGATCCCCCGAGGATTTCGCTGCCAGGTGCCGACTCGCTGCCATGCAAATGTGGCGCCAGATATAACCCGGCTGGAGGGGCCGGTTCGGCGGCTCCCGGGGGCTTCACTTCCCTCCCGGGGCAGCGAGGGGGGCATCAGGCGTGACACAAACCTGCCCCGGGGACAGTCACGGTCCTGTCCCGGCTTGTGCTGCACCCGCGTGTCCCGGTGGGAGCCCCGGGGCTGCAGAGCTGCCCCGTGGCGGTGCCAGAGCTGGGGACACTTCCAAAGCCCCTTCCCGCTGTCGCTCAGCACAGAGGTGGCTCTGGTGTCCCCCTGCCCCCCGGATTTGGGGACCCGGCCCACGCGGGGGGTGGGAAAACGCCGCCGGGTCCCCCCGGGCCGGCGCGGGGAGCGTGACTCAATGCGCGGCTGCGGAATTGGGACACGGAGGAGGTGGTGGCACTGACTCAGTCCTCCCTGTCCCCTCCCGGCACCGCCGGGTTTGGGTGCTGGACCGCTCCCCGCGGAAGCAGGAGCCGGCCGGGATGCTCCAAGGATGCAGCGCAGTCCCCGGAAGAGTTTTATGGGATTTTTTTGTGCGTTAGGAAGCGTGTTGCAACACGACGACAGGAGAAACGAGTTCCTCTGTGCTCTATCAAGATTACAGCTATCAGCAGATAAGGATCTCTCTGTCACAACAGCAACTGAAGGTTTCTGTAAGCCTTTAAAGGGGTTTGGCTCCAGGCAGAAGGGTTTTGGATCAAACCAACTCTTATTAGGGGGAAAATCAAGACGGAAGACGCCGTGGGACTCGCTGTCCCCAGCCCCCTCTGTCTCACCGAGCCCTCGGAGTCACCCGGCAGCAGCAGGGGAAAAGACCCCGCAGTGCTCGTGTTGCACCCGGGCTGGGAAGGAAGTGAAGGGAAAAGAAAAAAAAAAACTGACTTTCTTCTCGGTTTTTTCGTTTCTGTTTCTCAAGCGTGTCCAGCTCTTGCGGCAGAAGGTGTCGGGGGGGAATGAAACAAGCGCGAACAAACGTCAGGCTGGTGAAGCAGGTGCTAAAAGGGCCGGGGGGGTTGGTGGGAGCCGCCGCCCTCCCCGCCGGGATGTTTCCATCTGGCTGACGCGCTCCGGCACGGCGGGCACAGCCCCGGCACCCCCGGTAACCGCGAGCCCCCCCCACAGCGCAGGCGTGGGGCTGAGCTGCCTCCAGCCCGCAGCTCTGGGGTTATGTTGTTCCTCTGTTACCCAAAAGTGCGTCCAACAGCGTTTTCCAGCGGTCAGAGGAGCAGGCGATGTTATTTTACACCTCTGACTGTATCGGTTACTCCGCTGAGTAACGGGTTCTGCTGAGCACAGTCCCCACCACGGCTCGGCACGCGTGGGGACACCCCACGGCCACGCGAGTGCTGCTCACGGGCTCCAGCACACCGGTGGGATTTACAGGTCCCAAAGGTGACGGACACCGGCAGCTCCAGCCCTGGTGCTCATCCCCACTCCTCAGCCAGCTCGGCTGGTAACTTCCCAGCTCTGTTTGACATTTTTAAAACTTCATAAAACTTTAAGCACCACAGGCTCGTTTCTTGGTGCCAAAAGCTCCTTCCCCGAGCCTCCCCTGCCCACTCTTGGGGTGTAATTCATCAGTAAATGAAGAACCAAGCAGGACAGACACACCAAAGCCCTGGAGAATGCTCCAAACCTGTTCCAGACCAAAATAACCAAGCCAGGAGCAGAATAAATCAGGCTCACAACCAGTACCAGTGGTTTTGCCCTCTGTTTTCCCAGACGAGGTGGTTTCCAGAGCTCCTCCGAGCTCTGAGAGCTGCCCTGGACCAACACAGCCCCTCAACATCCAGACACAGCCCATGGCATTCCCACCTCCCAGTCCAGCAGCTCCAGGGCAGGGCAGGCGTGAATGATGGGGTGTGAAGGGACAGTTCAAGTCTATTCTTAAATGAATCCATTACCCAATCCACTTATAGAAACTAAGATTTTTGGATGGTTCCAGGTTCTGCAGATTCCTTTAAGAACCTGCCTTTGCTTGTCCTCAAGTCAGCACATCATCCTTATTTAAATATTTTATTCATTTATTGACAATTCTTTGGTGTTGAAAACTAAGCCATGGAAAAGCAAGCTTGTCACAAAATTAGAAGTTGATAAAGACAACCACAATGTCCTAAAAATGTCGGACTCAGAAATGTCAGGGCAGCAGTGGAAATTTCTCTTTGTTCTCTGGGAATTCTCTCGCTCCCTTCCCCTCCCTTTCATTCTCTTTTCCAGACCCGAGAGCTTGGCCCCTGGGGCAGATCCTTGATGGAACCGCAGCCTCCCTCACAGGGGGAGCATTGGTTGCACTGTGACTCTTTTTGTTGTGTTCATTGGGGCACTGGGAAACATCCTAAACCTGCTTTTTTATTCCACACATCACAGCAAAGAGTTCTGCTCAACCCCAGGGATCGCAGGACCCTCGATCAGCACTTCCACAGCACTCTGGATACTCAAGAACACTGCAGGTCCTCTCCAGACCCACCCTTAGTGAGAAAAACAAATAAACTTCTTATTTTGTACCTTAAAACTCAGGGAGGAGATAATTGAGCCAAAAGAATTCAGAGGGAGGGATGAATTTCAGTATTTCTTGACCCTTGGCTCTCCAGCCTTCCCTCAGGGAAGCGATCGGATCACCAGGGATAACACAAAAGCAACACAGCTCTCAAACCACACAAGGGATGCAGAAAATCCATCAAAACACTCCTAACTACGGGATGCAAAAATACTTTGCAAAGACTAAACCTTCACTCAGCAAAGCCGTTACCAAACCCCTCTCCGGCGCAGGGACACCGGCGCGGCTGCGGGGCCAAGGGGAGAGTCAAAGAGCTGTTGCAAAAAGCAGCTTCAAAGGGACGGCACCTGCTCGGGGTGTGGAGCAGCAGCTCCCGAGGGCCGTCCCGCTGTGGGTGTGGCTCTCACACACCTGCCTGGGGTCTCACCTGTCTGCAGCCGGCCAGGGCCACCCTCTGGGGACATGGAGGCCACGTGTCCTGCTGCGGGAGCAAGGCAGAGGCACAACACACAGCACAGCTTCATCCTCGTTCTCGGCACCCATCAGAAAGGAGGAGTTTCCAGCAATGAAAATCGGGATTTCCCCCAGCCCACATGGATGAGCCAACCTGTGATCTCACTGGGTATCCCAAAAATGTGATTGTTAAAAAATCCCAGCCCCGAATAGGTCTCATTTCTTGTTTTTCTCTTACTGAGTAACTTTAAACAAGTCAGCAGTGGGGTAATAAAAATGAAAGTGTGGTGGGGCCACACATTCATTAGGGCTTAGGGGAAAATCTTTCAGGAGGAATTAATAATTCCTCCCTTTTCCTACCCTTGTTTTCCTTGTTTTGAGCCATTGAGAGGCCACTGGGATTATAAGTAGGAAAAGCTCCTCCAAAACACCTCTGACCATACACCTGAATGAGCAGGGGAATTGGCATGAAAACCTTTTGTGCTGACTTAAAGCAAACTCTATAAAAACAAACACAAGTTAAAAACTGAAAACATCGTAAATGGCTCTGAAGTTTCACAAAAATAAAGTTCATATCAAAACCAGTCTCTGCTCCTGGTGTTTCCCACAGTCCCACTCACCACAGCAGCCAGGCAGAGATGCTACAGAACACTGAATTATTGGCAAAGACGAATTTAAAAAGGCGCCACCTCCTTGTGACACGCTTAAAACTGGCCTAGAAAAATACTCAAGAAATTTCGTTATACTAATTCAAAACCCAACCAACCAAGCCTCCCCTCGGATGGAAAACACAGCCTCTGACCTTGGAGAGCCGGTCCTTTCACTTGAGCACGACCCTGTGCTCTCCCCGAGCTATGTGCGAGGAGAACTCGTACCGGTCGTGGCTGCGGTAGCCGCAGACGTTGCACTCGAAGGGGTCGCGGAAGCCGTGGCAGCCCATGTGGATGGTGAACATCACGTAATCCAGGAAGAGCACGCGGCAGTGGTCGCACCGGTACACCCCGATGGCCTCCCCTTCCTTGTTGATGACCTTGAAGGCGTCGCGCGGGCAGATGGCGGGGGGCTTGATGATGTCGTAGGGCCTCGGGAAATCCTTCAAGGCCTGGAGGCCGTTGCGGGTCGGGGCCGCGATCACCTGGCTCTGGTGGAAGGCGGGATTGGGCCTCTCCTCGTGGTTGCTGTCAGTGTCTGTGGAGTCGTGGCCGCTGTTGTTCGGGGAAAGGCCCCTGTCGGACGACAGGCTCTTGTCCCTGAGGTGGCCGTGGTTCTTGTCGGCGTCCGGCGCGGTGCCGTTGGGGACGTCGGCGCGGGGCAGCGGCAGCGGGTACAGGCTGCTGATGACCGGCACCATCTCGGCCGTGGGGGCCGGCGGGGTCTGCACCAGCGGGCGCAGGGCCTCGGCCCCGAGGTAGGTGATGGCGTTGTTGATGGCCTGGTCCATCATGCGCCCGTGCATCATCTCGCTCTCCTTCTCGTACAGGAAGCTGGAGTTATAATTGACATCGAAGCTGGGTCGTTTCTCACCTGCGAGAGACCAGAGGTGATAATTACCCGGGTGGGTAAAAAACGATTTTGATGACTTTTCTGAAGGGCAGAAATCTCTGGGAAGTGAAAGGGAATGATATGTTGTCTGCTGAAAGAGGCTGTTCTTAGACATGAGTAGCTTTTGGGTGGGGTTTTTTGGTTTTTTTTGTATTTTTTTAAACCTCAGGCTTAGAAGCAAACCAGTCTAATAGAGGAGGTGGTGAGGGTACTTTCTGAAAGGCTCATCTTTGACAAGTCCTTGGACACTGAGGTCAGTTTTCCTCACTGTCCTTCGACAACCCCAGCTTCCTCTGCACCACACCTGGTTTCTTGGCCTCTGCACAGGTATTCAGGTAATCTAATACTGGCAGATATATATATAGATGTAAAACACCCACTTTTAGGGTCACTTGATATGGGGTTGGTGAAAGAAAAATATTTTCCTCTGGATGTGTTGGGGCTTGGAAAGCTCTGGACTGGACAGAAGTGGAGGAGAGTGCACCTGAAATCCTGCTCACACCTCACTGGGCAGCACAGTGCAACTCCTGTTCTCTGTGCCAGCTGCGAGGAGGAAACAAACTGCACCCCAAAAACATTAAAGACATTTTGGAGGTGAATGTCTAGAAATAAGTAACTGAATTCTGTGGTTACTAAAACCATAAAATTGTTCATAGCTTGAAAAAATACACAAAAAAGGACCAGATGAAAGGTTTCACGTGCAAGTGGCTCGCAAACATCAGATCCACGAATCTCTTAGTTACGGTAACTCGACTGGTGCAGATGTTTATCAGTCACCTGTCAACACCGTGACTCAATGTGTATGAAACTCGTGGGGTTTCACTGCAGAGGCAGAAAACCAGGAGCTCACGTTTCTCTTATTAAACACTCCAAAAGGTTAGTGAACCACAAGAGTGTAACTGCTTCCAGCCCTCAGCACCACTCGCCATCCAGCTTCACATGAAAGGAAACAAAACGCTGCAGCAACTTTTGGGTGACGCGTAAAACCAGCTCCAGGCAAGTGAAAGATGTGAATAAATCAGAAATTTAAAAATAAAATTAAAAAAAGAAAAAGGCAACCAAAGCCAAAATAGACAGAACTCCCTAAAAATTTTGGTGTTAGGAGCCACTGTTGTAAAGTAAGACACAAAAAACACAATGAATGATCAGAGGATTGTGGAATATCCTGAGTTGGAAGGGACCCACCAGGACCAGCGAGTCCAGCTCCTGAATGATCACTGAGGGTCTTGCAGTTCTCTGTGATTCCACTGCTCCTGGTGGATTTTAAGGTTCCCCCCAGAAAAAGGCTCTGAAAAAGGGGCTGGTGCAGAGGTGAAGAGTCAAGCGCAGGGTCTGGTGGTCCCTGCCCTTATGTGGGACTTGTGCTGGTGCACACGAGGCAGCTACTGGGGATGGAAATGTGAAAAACAAAGTGGGCGAGACTCCCGGCGCTTGTCTGAATCTCTGCAGAGCCCTCCAATTATTATAAAGGAGTTTTTCTTCCAATCAATAGACTTCATTCAGAGGAATGAGCCAAACAAAGATGCCTTGTTAGTGTATATCCCTGTCCCTGCTTCCTGACTAAATGAGACATCAGCGCTCATTCCCAGATTTCCCAAGGAATCCCCGCGCCGGCCTGGCAGATCCGAGCTCTGACAAGGACAGGTCAGAAAGGCACAGGAGTCAGACCAAGGTCGGCGAGCCTGCTCCTGAAAACATCCTTCCCAGGGATGCAGAGGACCCAGGGGGGAATGTTTTCACATGCAATTTAACAACAACAATCACAGAAATCCTAGGAAAACCGCAAGTTTCAGGAATGGGTTATTTTGTGCCTTTAAGTGAACTGTGATGGGTTCTCCATCTTCTCCACACAACCACCTGTGTGTGCAGTGCCAGTTCATGCCATCCAGCATCAGCACAAATCCCAGAGGATCTGGGCCACACAGGAACTCACTGGCTGCCAGAGGAAACCCCAAACCCACTCATTCTTCACATTAGGCCTGTGCTGAGGGGGTGCATCCTGCTGCAGCCGCGTTTAATAAAACACATAAAGGTCAACCTGGTGGTGATTGCACAATGAGAGAGCTGAAAAAATGCTAAAATAGAGGAAGCTGAAGAACTACAAACCCATTTGCATTAGTATTGCTTTTTGAATCACAGCACAACCTGTAAGGGCCGAGCCCCACAGGCCCAGTTTCAGCCCTGAGCACCAAAGGCACTCGGATGGGCTGTGCTGGTGTGGCTGTGCAACGAGGTGACCTTTAGAAAGCCATATGAATGTAAAATAAATAAATAAATGAGATCAGCTTTCACAGATGAAAGCCCAGTGCTACCCACCAAAGCCTCTAAGAGCTCCGTTACCTTCAGAAACTGAGTTGGTTTCCTGTGTGGATGGATCCAGCTGCTCCCTTTTATCTGGGATGGATCCAGCTGCAGATTTATCTGGTATGGATCCAGCTGCACACCTTTATCTGGGATGGATCCAGCTGCACAGCTTTATCTGGGATGGATCCAGCTGCAGAGCTTACCTGCATGGATCCAGCTGCACAGCTTTGCCTGGATGGATCCAGCTGCAGATTTATCTGGATGGACCCAGCTGTGCAGCTTTACCTGGCTGGATCCAGCTGCAGATTTATCTGGATGGACCCAGCTGCAGATTTATCTGGATGGACCCAGCTGCACACCTTTACCTGCACAGATCCAGCTGCAGANCCTTTACCTGCACAGATCCAGCTGCAGATTTATCTGGGATGGATCCAGCTGCAAATTTATCTGGGATGGATCCCGCTGCACAGATTTATCTGGATGGACCCAGCTGCACACCTTTACCTGCACAGATCCAGCTGCAGATTTATCTGGATGGACCCAGCTGTGCAGATTTATCTGGATGGATCCAGCTGTAGATTTATCTGGGATAGATCCAGCTGCAGATTTACCTGCATGGATCCAGCTGCACAGCTTTATCTGGATGGATCCAGCTGTAGATTTATCTGGGATGGATCCAGCTGCAAATTTATCTGGGATGGATCCAGCTGCACAGCTTTATCTGGGTGGATCCAGCTGCAGATTTTTCTGGATGGATCCAGCTGCAGATTTATCTGGGATGGATCCAGCTGCAGAGCTTTACCTGGCTCTGGAGCTGGTGCACCCCGTGCCAGGGGTTTGGCTGCAGCAGCTGTGAGAGCCCTGCCTGCTCTCCCTGCCCACATCTCTCCCTCCCCACCTGGGCCCCACTCAGAAGGTGAATTTATGTTAAGACAAAAAAAAGAAAAAAGCACTTGTTACCTTATATAACCCTACAAACAGCACAAATAAGGCTTCACCAGCACCAATCTTATATAACTGCTGACTAAGGGCTTTCCTTAGGACACGGGGCTGCATTTTATTTTCTTTAAAGGCAGGTTGATGAAATAAGACTGGCCAAGAGGATCAGGTGTTCACTGAAACCCAGAACCTGCCCAACTAGTATTTAGGATCCCCAACATGCAAAACTCCGATCATGTACAATTACATGCAAAGAAAATGCTATGGAAACATCTGCTTGCTCAAATTACCACAAGAAAGGATTTGATATTTTTTAATCATAGACAAATTTAGGAGGATGACTAAGAGAAATCCAATACTTTTCTGTCTTTAGGCATTATTCCACGCATGAATCTTGCAGGAATCTTCAGCTCCTGCTGAGAAAACATTAACCTTCCTGTTCTTTGCCTGTTCTAGCTCCTAGCAGACAACATTTCAAACGCACAGGTACAGAAAAGGCACGTGGAAATAAATATAAAATATATTTATAAATCACCTACATAAAGACACAAGGCACAACAGTAGCTTCCACCCAGTTTAAGCAGCCAACAGAATAAATTCTTTTTATTTTAATCAACCCCCTACAACAAATCACTAAAACCCCATCAGAAAAAAATCAGTGTTACTTTATTCTTTTGTATTAGATGCTAAGCTTGAGCAGGATATTTAAAAGAAGCAGAGGCATTGTACTGTTTGTTACCGACCCGCACGTATTTAACTGTTGCAGATGAAAAGGGGTTTTGTTCTTACCAATAAATTTCTGAGGCATTGAGCTTTTTCTCTTTGCCACGTTGCTCGCTAGCCTGTCCAGCACAAGGGCTCTTTCAGTCCCCATCTCTGCCTTGATGTGCCTTGCCTCCACGCTGGCTAGGTTGGAAAATGTGAAAAGGAAGGAAAAAAGAGAGAAAAAAAACACAACACGTAGGTGAAAAGGAAAAAAAAAAAAAGATAAAAAAAAGGAAGAGCTGATTGGTTTAATCTCCAATTGGCCACATAACTGGAGGAAACAGTTTGGAGATATAATGCAAAGTTGGTTTTGCTTTTTCTGTCGTTCCTGCTCTCTGGGCACCCGTTGTGGTCAGTGGCAGCACAGCCCTGAGCTCACTCAGGGGGGAGCACAACCCCGCACTGTCACCAGCGAGAGGAAGTAAATGAACTGCCTGGAAGGTTGGTTAAATTGCAGATGGAGAGAGAAGCTCTGCTGGCCTTTCTTTTTTATTCTGAGTAAGGCTGGGTGACACCTGCACCCTCACACAGTGTTTCGAGCTGCAGGAGGAGACACTCAGTCCTCTTGCTTCACTTTTCAGAGATCAGTCATAGAGGTCTTAACAAATCACTCAGAAACTTTTATGAAATATATCAGTGTTCTAGTAAAATAAAAGCAATAAAACCTTTCAAAATTCAAAATTTCTAACTCTTATTTTCCCGGGTGTTACTGTCACTTAATATTTTTTTCCTAAATGCTATAGCTAAAACTAACTATCAATGTTTTAAAGCTTATTACAACCTCCCAAAATTCTAATTTTTGGAAAAGTACCTGTGATGAGTCCCTTGGGACCAGGCTGCTTAAGGCTTTTCCTGTTTTCCAGAGCTCTCCTCAGCTGTGCTGAGCAGTGCCCAGCACTGCACAGGAGCTGTGCTTGCTCTCAGCTCCTGGAGGCTGCAGAGGCCTTGAGCTGGAGAGCTGCCACCTCATATCGCTACTGCCACACTAATACTGATCGTAACTGCTGCGGCTTCCCCCCAAACCCTGCTCACACCTCAACAACACCCGTCTGGATGGTGCTTTTATATCAAAAATTATAATAAAGAGCAAACTCATTGCTAATTGTACCAGTGGCAGGGATCACTGTGCTGAGAGGTGGACACATCTTGATGGACTGCCCGAGTCTGTAGGAGTTGGGATCTACGAGCTGAGGATAAAAAGGGTTGATTTAGATTCCCAAGGTAGTATAAATGTTGGATCTCACTGTGGAAGAGTCCTGATTGCTGTGTCACTGTACATACACCAACACACCTAAATATAGAATCACGGAAACATGGAATGGTTTGGGTTGGAAGGAACCTCCCTTAAAGCTCACCCAGTCCCACTGCCTGCCATGGGCAGGGACACTTTCCACCGTCCCAGGGTGCTCCAAGACACATCCAACCTGGCCTTGGGCACTTCCAGGGATGAGACGGTCACAACTGCTCTGGGCAACCTGTGCCAGGGCCTCACCTCCCTCACAGGGATGAATTTCTTCCCAATATTCCATCTGCACTCTGGCAGTCTAAACCATTGTCCCTTCTCCTGTCACTCTCTGCCTGAATAAAAATCCTTCTGCCTCCTTTTTCCAAGCCCCTTAAGGCACTGAGAGGCCACAATGAGGTCTCCCTGAATATATAAAGCATAACCAAAGTAAGAGACAAGCAGTGCCAGAGGAAAGCGATAGGAACACTTTGATATCATTTGAGTCCTGCTAAATGCAGATTTATCGAGTATCAGACTTGAATTTCTGTTTGCACAGTAGAGCAAGTGCTGAAAGTGCAGCTTCATCCTTCCCAGCTCTGTGCAGCCTTTCCCTGAGCGCCTCAGTCCGTCCTCTGTACCTGTTTGTCAGTGCTGCTGCTGATAACGCACGAGTTTCAGTCAGCACAAACCATGACTCACCAAACCTCAGCCAGAACTATTTGTTCGTGTTTGTTCAGCAGTTTGAAAACACGAAGTGTTTCAGAGGTGCTCGGTGCCACAAACACCGGCTCCGAGTATGAGTCAGGGAGGATGGGATAACAGGGCCTGGCTCCACGCGGTCACAGCCCTGGAACCTCGGGATGTACGTGACAACCAGCCCTGCGCAGGCCACGGAGTGCCTTGGAGGTAATAACACACTGCTCTTCCAGTCTCAGTTTTATTCTGAATTACTCCAGTGTGTTTGGAGGCTCCCAGAAATATATTCATCCTTACTCCCAGCAAGAAATACCCAGACACGAAATGAGACAAAAAACCAGGTTAAGGTGCCACTCTGAGGGGAAGGGAGGGAGGCAGTGAAATCACCTGCTTGGGCTTGGGCCACAAGCTCTAGTTTGGTTATGAAAATTATAGGATTTTTAATTTCAGGACTTCTGTTTAATTCTCATGCTTCAAAGCCTGAAATATGCATCCTGAGTTCTTTATATTAATTTTAGATGACTCTAGCCCAAGGTTTGAACTACCCCCAACCCCAAAACCCCATAATCTTCACTGGATCATTGCACAAGTCATTAACAACAGTAATCTAAATTTAGAAAACCCCAACAACCCCGAACAAAAGAATACAAACAGTGGTGTGTACTCAAAAACGTACTTTTTTCTCTTTAAAGAAAACACAATTCCCCCATGTCATAAAAGCAGCTCCCTGGTCCCTACCAGTTCTTTGTTTTTCTGATTTTGTTGTTCTAATTCCTCTTTTTCTCAGCCTTTACCTCCAGGAGCTGCACCCTGAGGATCCATGGGTTGCTCTGGTAAATCTTTAATTCCACATTTCCAGATTCTTTTTCCCCATCCTGGCAGGACTCAGCACAGAGCTGCTGTCGGCTCTCCCAGCCCCAGGAGCACACTGGAAGCCGCACGTAGCATATCAGGGGTAAATTGTCAACATTATTTACGTGCCACCAAGGGAACTTTAATTGTTAAATTAATGTCAGGAGGGCAGACGAGGGCTTCCTGCAGGGATAACAGAGCCTTTCCTCGGAGGAGATCTGCAGAGACAGCAACTATTGACCTACATAACATGTTCTGGGACTTCTGTAGAATCAATCGCCCAGCTTCAGGGTTCTCTGCCCTTTTATTTTAATGCTGAAGGTCTTTGCTTTCACATTAAGATTTTCGACTCCTTGCTACTGGCTGTTTTTTCTCAAAGAAAAAATAATCTCTATTTATGGGCCACAAAAGGTCTTTGATGACATTTTCACAACCCAGCCTTGGGGAAACAGTGTCTGCTCCCGGTAAGATGAAGGTGGTTACACAGGTTCTCACCCACAACACTGCTCTCTGTACCCAGAAACTCACTGAAAATTATCTCATCCAACTTTTCCTTCTGGATCACTTACTAAAGAATCCAAGAATAATGCTTAGCATTTAGGAAACAGTTTTTTAATCGCTCCAAATTCTCTAAAGTCTTCTCAAACATGGAGAAGTAATCACGCCCTCTGTCCCTCTGCAATTATCCTCCCTCTGGATGATTCCACTGCACATCGTGATTTAAAGAACTAATTATCTCACTATAACGTGTGTCTAAAAATAAAATTCAGGCTGGACTAATAGAATTGGTCAAGTGCTTTGCTCAAAATTACACTGAGAAAATAACAAATACAGAAAATCCAGACTTCCAAAGCACTGAGAGTACAGGAGACTGGGAACTCGGGATATGCTGCAAACTCAGGGCTCTGATGGCTCAACTGCAGGGCCAGAAAACAAAAAAACTCTGAGGATGCTGAAAGAAACTCTGCAGCCCAAATAAATCACCTTGTCCCTCTTGGTCAGATCTGATCAGTGATTCTGGAATCACAGGGGAAGTTGAGCTCCTAAGCATGGAATTTTGTATGCTCTAAAGATGGGGTTGATCTCACCACTTTTAAATGAGGGTGCTCCTCTCCTGCTCAGCGAGCAGCAGGGATGAGAAGGATCTTCCCTGACCACCCTGAGAGGTCTCTGTGCTGCTCCCAGCGCTGCTGCCCGTCTCAGTGTGCGTTTCAGGTGTAATCCTGCCTGTTTAAAGCTCTTCCAGAGGATCATTTTCCTGCCAGTGTGAATTATCCATTATGAAGGACTCTTTGTGAGGGCTGGGTGAGGAGCCACCTCCCCAAACAGTGCTGTCCCCTGGCCATCCTGGGTTCACTGAGTGATTTGGGGTGGAAGGACCTTAAGGATCATCTTGTACCACCCCCCTGCCATGGGCAGGGACACCTTCCACTATCCCAGGGTGCTCCAAGCCCTGTCCAACCTGGCCTGGGACACCTCCAGGGATGGGACGTCCATCTCTGGGTCACTGTGTCACCCTGTCGCTGGAGAGAGAGCGGATGCTCTCCCTGCCCCTAGCACACACCAGAACTCGCCCTGCACCGAGCTGTTCCCATAGTGTGGTTTCTGCCACACCAACCAACGTGGGTAGAATTTTTAGAACATGCAGATATCGTTAGCAAACCCCTCAAGTACAAAGCCGAGCTGAAATTAGAGGCATTGCTTCCTGTAGCATCTCTGTGTGGTCACTCAAGAAAGGAGAGTGGAGCAGAGCTGGGTGATTGTGCAATGAGAACAATGTGAGAGAGATGGTTATCAGGGACAATGCTCCAGCTTCATATTGTTACATGAAACTTTTATTTTAGAAATATTTCCACACTTGGAACGTGCAAGCCTGTCGCTAAAAAACAGCTGGAATGGTTGCTACAATCCCGATGCTTTTAAATATTTTAATTAATCAGGGATGATGGCATGTAGAGCACTTTTGTGTCTAAAGATGGCTCCATGTGAGAATCATAGAATTGTGGAATGGTTTGAGTCGGAAGGGACCCTAAAGGTCATCCAGTTCCACCTTCCTGCAATGGACAGGGACACCTTCCACCAGACCAGGCTGAGAAGCTTGCGAGGAATTCAGAAAAACACCAAAATTCAAAGTGATGCAGAGAAGTAGGAAAGGGTCAGTCATGGAAAGAGGATGTTTACTAAACACAAATGCAAAGGACTACACTTAGGGAAAAAACAAACAGAATGTAATGAATGACCTCCTGAGGGTCTTTCCAGCTTTCCCCCTCCCTAGTTCTGTCACCCAACATCCTGTTGATAGCAGGGAATTGAGTGGAAATGCCCCAGGAGTTCCCATTTTTCATAAAACTTCCTACTTCCCTAACAACACTGCAATATTTGTAATGGTGTGACGGTCTCCAAGGCAGGGGAGCAGCCACCTCTCGGCACAGTGGGAATTTGCATTCCCTGCAAGCAGTTAAGGCTCCCTGCACTGCTGCAGCCAGGACTGCACCGCAGGCTGGGGACAAGGCGTGCAACGCTGCTGTTCTGAAATGCATCTCAACCACGAGAATGATTTCAGAGCAGCAACCTGCAGCAGCTCTCACGTTTTCCATTTTCACGGCTGGACATGTTGGGTGATTGCCATGATGGGAGTGTGCGCTGTATCACAAACCACAGTTACAACGTGTAAGGGTTCTCACGACACCCAGAACTTGCTGATGTGCTGATTGCCAGTTACTTTTACTAATGCTCTAAGAAATATGTCATTTGCTGACAAGAACAGAGCCCCCCAAAAACTATATGGAACACCTTGTAAAATCATTGTTCTTTGGGAGGCTTCCTGCTTGTGTCACAATGAGGGAAACACCAACCTGCTCACTCTGCACAGCGTAGGGATTCCTGTAACCAGGGTTATCAGCACAATGGCTCACCACACTGATTTTCAGGCCTGGTTTGTGATGATTCCTGCAGAATCTTGCTCTTACTGTTGTTTATTGAGTTATTAGGAGGAAATTCCCCCCTGTGAGGGTGGTGAGGCCCTGGCACAGGTTGCCCAGAGAAGCTGTGGCTACCCCATCCCTGGAAGTGTCCAAAGTCAGGTTGCCAGGGCTTGGAGTAACCTGGGCTAGTGGAAAGGGTCCCTGCTCATGGCAGGGGGTGGGACAGGATGATCTTCAAGGTCCTTTCAAGCCCAAACCCTCTGTGATCCGAGTTTCCATTATTTGGTGGGTTTTTTTCATAGCAAAAGATGGGAGCCTGAATTCTGAAATTGTAACCTCATCACTGCTTAGATCAGTCCTAGAATCCTTTGGGAAGTCACAG
Source organism: Pomatostomus ruficeps (assembly GCA_013400735.1). Classification (NCBI taxonomy): domain Eukaryota; kingdom Metazoa; phylum Chordata; class Aves; order Passeriformes; family Timaliidae; genus Pomatostomus; species Pomatostomus ruficeps. The sequence continues at coordinate 34,659 of VYZT01036557.1, forward strand.
CCACTCCCTGACTCTGAATGGGAAGAGCAATTCTTTCCTGGCTTACTGGTGTATTGTGAGACTCAAATCACACAGTTCGTTTTCGGATTTGAGCGGTTCAGGTGAAGCAGGGACAAAGAATATGGTGGTTACTTTTCACCAAAGTATTTTGGAACTGCAGCACTGAGACTGCAAAATGGAAAATAAGAAAAAAACATGTTTTGATACATTTATTTTTTCCAAAGGCAGCTCTACTCGAAGCAGCCTTTTACCTCTCACTCCCTCCTAAGCTGCTCTGTCAGTGATTTTTGGGATACCACTCCTTTTTCATGCCCTGGATCCAGGCCAATAAAACTGCTGCAAATTCTAACAGTTCTAATTCTAAAGAAAAGGAACCATCAAACACACCGAGACAGGAACAACAGTTGTCAACAACTCATCCCGTAAAACAAGCCACAGAATAGCATTAATGTAGGAATAATTTAACTCACTGAGCATCACCTCCAGAAAAGCTGGGTACAAGGTATTTTAGATGTTTTACACAAAGTAACTGTGAAAGAAAAAAAGTGATTAAAATAAAAGCGCTCTCTAACTACCTGCCTGAGGGCTGTGATGAACCAGCCCCTTTACAGCGTTATAGCCCCTCAGGTTACTGGAAAGGAGTGTAGGAAAAGCTGTTCTCAGGCTGTGGGTTAACAGCTCACCAGATGCCCTTTTAAAAGCCCTGTAATGTACTGAAACCCCAAAACCACTGTACTGTGATAAACTCACCAGCCTCACACATGCCAGCGTTCTGCAGGTAAGTCCGGCACCGCTCCTTGTGCTCCTCTAACGAGCTCCTCTGCTTGTAGCTCCTTCCACAAAACTCACATTTGTACGGCTTCTCCACTAGAAAAAGAAACAATAAAATAATTAAAATAACCACAAGAGATCACTAAAACACTGTTTTGCTTGAAGCGTGATGGTTTTAGCATTGTGCTGGTGGGGGACAGCACCACACTGCTGGTCTTGATTAAATCAGAATCTCATTTATCCTTGGCAGATAAGATCATCTTTGACTTTGATTCTTTGTGAGGTTGAACTTTTTTTCTGTACAGTGCAGTGCAGAGATAACATCTATCATTTAGAATCAAGGTTTTCTTTCTGAGCCCATGTAGAACACAGACAAATTCAAGGGCAAGCACAACCTGGCTCCTGCAGAACTGGGGCAGCTAAGATCAAATTATATCTGGTTTTTTATCCAAGTCACCTCAGCTCTGTGCCTCCATTTCCCCATCTGTTAAATGGACAGAACACCCTACCAGGCTTGAGAAGAAACATCTGTTGAGCATTTTAAGAGATTCAGATGAAAGGCACTATACCACAGCGAGGAGGCAATGGAGTCATCTGCCCAGGATTATGCTCCTGGGGTTTTCCTCACAGCTCAGGACGGGATGGGAGGAAGTCCCAGCAAAGCACAACAACAAACCAAGAGAGTCTCACGCTCTCCTCAAGTTCAGAGCTTGCTGGCATAGCCAGCTCCACTCAACTGAAAATGAGCTGACAAGGTGGCGATGGGTCAAAGGTTGGACTTGCTGATCTTGGAGGTCTTTTCCAACCAAAGTGATTCCGGGATTCTGTGAAAATACCACGGAGTTATTTGTGCAGGCAGGTCTGTGGGCTGTGGCATGGATTCCCCTGGCCCCTCTCTCTGCACTGGAGCAGAGCCAGACCCAAACTGGTTCCAGGAGCAGCAGTGAGTGGTCACTGCTCCGCGTTGGCCCTTTCACAGGCTGAGCAAACCTTGCTGACTGTCTTTTCCACACCGAGTGTCCCAGTGACACACATCCAAAACACATGGAGTGCCTGTGAAGCCACTTACCAGAATGTGTCCTTAAGTGACCCGTAAGCGCATCCCTCCTTTGGCAGGCATAACTGCACAGGTGACACTTAAAAGGTTTTTCCCCTGTGTGTAGTTTAATGTGGCGGAGGAGGTTTCCCTTCTGAGTAAAGGAAGCTCCGCACTGATTACACTGGAATGGCCGTTCACCTTAAAATGACATACAGAAAAGGACATTTAATGGTTACGTGGGTATCATGCTGTCCTCTGCCTTCTTGGAAGAGGAAAGAATGAGCTATTGGATCGTTTTCTTTCTATAGAAACACAGAGAGTGTGACTTCAGTGGGAGGGAGGTGCAGCTCTGGTGTCAGAGCTGCTCGCAGCATATGTAGGACTACGGAAAACACTGCACAGTTCTTCCACGGAAAGAAGCGCTCCAGAGGAGGCTGATTCCAACAAGCCAGCAATTTTTAGAAGAGAAAAAAATCTTATCTTACTGCAGGCTGAAACTTAAGATGCTCATTGGTTTGTTGCCAAAGTATAGCACAGAGAGAAATTTATACACAGACTGAAAATGGCAGCACGAAACCAAATTAACTTTTGCTTTGTGCCAGAAACACTGAAATTACATAGTGCCTTTCATCCAAAATTCTTAAAACGCCTCGCCAACTCGCTTTTAACAATATACAACCCCGATAAGAAGAAAGGTGGGTAAAGTGAGGCACAGAACAGCGAGTAACTTGATAGAGATCACATGTGGGATCAAGGACAGAACAAGGAAATGCTGATTTTGGTGTTGTTTTTAAAAATAACTAGTCTAGATTAAAAATTATCATCCTTTCCGTACCCCAGCTCTTACAAGAACAACAGAGGGATATTTACCAGTGTGGCTACGCTTATGAACCATCAAGACATTGAGGCTAATGCAGGCTAATCCACAGATATCACAATTCATCTTTCCACTAGCTGGCCTGACGTTGTCATATGAACCCGAGTGTCTTTCCAGTTTAATGCTCTCATATTCGTTATATTCTCTGGGATACGGGTAAGGCAGTTCGGATTCTTCCAGGTTTTCCATAGGCTCGGAATTTAAAGCACTCTCCTCTCTTTCACTGTATTCACCTTTCACTTTAATCACATCATCTGCAGGTAAAACAAAGCACAGGAGTGAAAAATTGCTAATCTTATGCACAGAAAAGTATCTTAGGGAAAAAAAAACCACACTAAAATGATATTAAATGACAGTATCAATCTTCCTAAAAGTTTTACTGAAACATGCAGATGAAGAAATGAAGTTGAGATGTGAAACTTCACTGGTCATGGACACTTAGTGATACTCACAGTGAGATAACCCTTAAAAATAATTAACCTGCCCGGTAATTATCTTTGATGGTGAATTTCCTTCTGCAGATTATGAAAGTATAATACGGTACAAACGTCTCCTGAAATTACTAGCCAGGATTCAAAAGAAAACATTTATTCACACTTTCACAAATATTATTTTTATAGAAATCAGCATTTCAGGTTGCTCCTGTGAATTGGAAATACAGAAAGACACAAATTAAAAAGATTAATTATATCTTACACCTTCTTGAGGAACCTCTGGTGCTTGGAACAAGCCTAGGAAATACATCTGATCAGTGTAAGACTCCCAGTGCTCCCATGGGATAGATTCCCACTAGGAAAGCCGAACCAATAATCCTAATTTTCTCTTGCAAATCACAGTTTTTATCCACAGCTCTCAGACATGCGAGGAGCGGTTGATAATCTTGATTTACTACATGAGTAAAACTAGCAGAGGCAGGGTGAGGGTTTCCTGATAAATAAACATGTCCCAGAAATGCCAAAAGGTTTGCCTGAAGTCATTTTTGAGGATGTGACAAAGAACCCGATGCCTCCTGAAGATCAGTGTCTGTGGTCTGTGGTCTTCCAGGTTCCTGGAGCTGTAGCTGTGTCCAGAGGAATCCAAAGCTGCCAAAACGAATGCAGCTCCATGACAAAGGCGGAGGTAACAAGTAGCTAATGATTTACTAACGGTGTAAAAACACAAGCAAATTGGTCACACTGTATAAACAGCTGAGGATTCCCAACTTAGGATGCTCAATTTCCTTTCCACGTTTAACTCCAACACTACCAGCACTTCCATTAAAATCCTTAATAATTGTGAGGACAGCTCCTAAAGCTGGCTGAGAAAGTTGGGGTTGTTCAGCCTGGAGAGGAGAAGGTTGTGTGGAGGCCTCACAGCACCTTCCAGTGTCTGAAGGGGTCACAAGGGAGTCAGAGAGGGACAATTTATCTTGAGCTGGAGTGACAGGACAAGAGGGAATGGCTTTAAGGTGAAAGAGGGAAAATTTAAATTGGGTATATGGAAGGAATTCCACCCTGTGAGGGTGCAGAGGCCCTGGCGCAGGGTGCCCAGAGGAGCTGTGGCTGTCCCTGGATCCCTGGAAGTGTCCCAGGCCAGGTTGGATGGGGCTTGGAGCAGCCTGGGACAGTGGGAGGTGTCCCTGCCCATGGCAGGGGTGGGACTGGCTGAGCTTTAAGGTCCTTCCAACCCAAACCACTCCATGGTTCTCTGACAAGAGACAAACTATGGCTGAAACTCGAGTTGTGCCTCAAGCTACTGAGTGAAGACGAGCCCCATGAGATGCACCACACGGCTTCCTGTTTGAAAGTCTTGTTCTCTGGCCACCTGCTCCTCCCTCCAGCCGAGGGTTAGACAGTTCAACCTGGCACTGAATCACTTGTCCTTTCTCCAAAGTACAGAACATGAACTGCTGAATATGTATAAGCTCTGGTTCTGAGTAATAAACCACATCAAATGCCGAGAACAAACAATGGGTGATAGTGAAAATGAGGTGGCGACATGAAAGCAGCGTTGAAAAAGAAAGATCTGGCAGCCTAAACTTTCATGAAATCAAAAATTTCAGCTACATTTTGGGGAGAGAATCACTCTTCTCTCCTAGTTGATTGTATTAAGCGCTGCCAATCTGTCTGACTTTGGGCTGAGCTGGAGGAAACAGGCAGGTGATGATTTCTTTACCCTACACAAGACCCCACAGTAGTGTGGAAAACTCTGAGATCCCTCTTGTGCTCTCCTTGGATGGGGATATTGATGGAAGAATGGGGTTTTCTCCCATACTTTGTGGTTTTATCCCCCTATCCTGGAAAAGGTTTCGATTTTGCTGTTGGGAATTGCTGCCCCAGTCCCCGATGAGCTCACGTGGGTTTGATTGTTTGCTCAGAGGGTCACAGGGAGCTCCAGATTCACCCAAAACTGGGCTGATTTCCTTTGTGGATTCTTCTCTGCTTCACATCCCATGGATTCCTGCTTCCACAGAAACAGGGCTTCCCCTGCAGGTGCCTTCATGCCAGCTCCACGTCCAAGGGTGCCAGGGTGATCCTGCCAACAAGACTCCTTCAAAACTAGTTTGTACAACCATTTCCATCATTCCAAGGAAAAATGATTGCCAGTTGCTGAAAACAGATTTCAACACCAATCCCTTTTCCATAAAAAAACAAAAGCTTTCATGGTTGGTTGGTTGTTTTTTCCCTCTCAAAAGGAGGCAGTTCCAAAATAATTTGCTACATCCTGCCCAGCACGGTAAAAGGAAGTACCCAGTGCAGCTGCACCTTGTTGGTGCTCTCAGAAACAATTTCAATTCCCACTTTCTACTTAACGTCTCACCTTTCGTCTGCATCACACGCAGTTGTTTAGCAGTGGAGGCCAAGCTGTGACCTCCAGCGGAGGCTTCTGTGCCTTTTGCTGCTGTTTCTCACCACAATTCTTGGCTGACGGCTCCAGAGCTGTGCCAGGGTCTGTGTGGCACGGCCTGGGCGCTGGTTTGAGCCCCCCATGGCACGTCCTTGAGGACTGGTGAAAACTGGGCAAACCATCTTATGGTTCCACGGTGGAAAATAATCACCTCTGCAGTTTCCATGCTGCACGTAAGGCTTGTGTTTCCTTGTAGTAGCAGAGGAGGATGCGCCTGAGTTTTGATCAAGGCTTTTCCATCACTGCCTCCGCAAAAAACATCACCATCGCTCCGGCTGTCCATGACATCCAAAGTTAAAGTGTTTTCCTGTATTTGAAGGACCTCCGCAGAAAAATTCACTTTTTGATGACTGGGACCAGCAGAAGCCGTCAGGGAAGAGGATTTTTTAACTCAAATATAGATTAGACAGGGTGGGATTTTTCCCCTGTTACGCTTCAGAGGCTGCTTCGTCTCCCTGAGAGTCAGACAGGAGACAGCTTTGGTGCAAAGCAGTCTGAGGAAAAAACGTCTTGGTACAGGTTGGGCTAAAATTAACCGACTGATTGCAGAGTCTGGAACCACCAGATTCCTTTTTCAGCCCAGACTTTTCCCTGTACTGGCACGTACTGGGAATACCATGTGAGCAGGAGATTGGCAGCTGTGTGGAAGGTTTGTATCTGTCACTTAAATATCATATCAACATATTTTATTAGATCAGGGAGTTTCCAGGCTGGCCTGCCTTAATCAAGAGGAAGGAAGCTGTGACTTCATGCAGAACAGGGAAATTTAACTGAGGAAAAACACAATTATCCCTAAAAACACTAACAAAGTTCCCACAGTGGAAAAATGAAGTGCTATCATCTCTTCTATTAGGAAAGTAAAGAGGGTGTAAGAGGAAAAAAAAGCATTCATGGAGTCCAAGCCGGGGAACTATTTTTCTTGAGGCAGTTCATGGAGTTAATATACACTGAGAAAAAAAAGCTGCAGCTTTTACAGAACAAAGTACCAGTGTGATGCGTTAGGGCTGATGCACATGGTTTCATTTCCTGGGGAGATGATTATGAGATGAAAGACATACTCCAGAGTAATATTTTTGTTTCACCTGAAACACTGTAAAAACAATGGGTTCTGGAAAAAATCCAAAATAAAGCTGCGGTGGCAACTTCAGACTGAGTCACCACCCAAACAGTGCTTGTGTGTGCTCTCTAAAATGATAGAATCACAAAGGGTTTGTGTTGGAAGGACATTAAAGCTCAGCCAGTCCCACCCCCTGCCCCGGGCAGGGACACCTTCCCCTGTCCCAGGCTGCTCCAAGCCCCGTCCAGCCTGGACTTGGACATTTCCAGAGATCCACGGGCATCCCTAACTCTCTGGGTACCCTGTGCCAAGGTCTCCCCACCCTCACAGCGAGGGATTTCTCCCATATATCCAACATGAATTTCCCCTTTTTCAGCTTAAATCCATTCCCCCTTGTCCTGTCACTGCTGTTCCTGAAGCAGAGCCCCTCTCTGCTTCTTTGTTGTTCCTTTCAGACACTGGATGGCTGCTCTGACATCTCCACACAACCTTCTCTTCTCCAGGCTGAAAATGCAGAAAGGAAAAAGTCAAGAATGCCAAATAATCAGGGCAAGTTGGAGGGTTTCTGAACCTTAGCTGTTTTCTCCAGGAGGAAGTTTCGTAAGGAAAACCCTCCAAATTCTCCATTTAATCCGAGACTCTGAGACAGAGAAGGTAAGTTTTGTCCTGTTGTTAAGCAAAGTTTACCAGGAGGGATGGGAAAAGCACAAGGAATAAAACCCAGAATCCATTAAAGACAACGGCAGGAAAGGGTGATGTAGCTCAAGTGTTTTACAAGGAGTGGGGTCATAATCGTGAAATCCTCAGCACATGCAAAAAGTCAACTGGGTAACAAAGAAACTTAATCATCTTAATGTGGCATTTTAATGATGCTGCTGATTTGCTGTGCCAATTCAGAGATAATGAGCCCCTAATGCTACAGATGTTCAGCCAGACTAAAGGAAAAAAAAAAAAAAAAAAGGAAAAAAGAAAAGCTTTTCTTGTATGCCATTTCCTAACTATCCAATTAAACAAATTGTGAAAGCATATAAATAGTTTACCAGGTTTTGACAGCTGTTAATGGGATTCAGATGCCGAGGAACAAGAAGGGAGTCGATACGGGGCATATTGGAGGGTTCTTGTGACTACCTGGGTTTGACAGGTATTAACTGAAGATTCATCACCGGTATCTCCACAAAACCCTACAGACACACGCCAGAGCTGCTCCCCTCGCAGAAGGAGAGGCTCCTGTGCCTAACCCAGCCTGAGACAGAGAGTGGCGAAGCTGAAAAAGTCAGCGGAGTTTGCAAATTCGAGGCAGAATCCTGCGCTTTTGTGAGAAACACCTCAGCAGTGGAATCGGCGCACTGAGGGCAAAGATAAGTCATGAATATGAAATTTCCACGTTCCTTAGTGAATAAAATGAATAGTACATCCCATAAAAAGTATAAACTGGGGGGAAATAATTAAAATAACCAATGCTATGCCTCAGTTTTTTTCCTTAAACAAGAAGAAAACGATTACATGTGTATATTGAAAACTTGAAGACTGTAACTAAAGGGGAATTATAAAATCTGAAGTGACACAATAGCAACATGAGATTTTTTTTTAAATGAGGCAACACAATCAGAGTTAAGACAACTTTTCTCAATGTTTTTCTTCTACCCCACTGCAGATATCCATCTTGGGAAGGGAAAGGATTTCAAGCCTTGTTGGCCCACCCTGGCCTTGTTTTCCCTCTGACTCCAGCCTGGGCTCCCTTTTTCCCACCAGCTTTTATGAGATCATTGTTTGCCAACAACGGACGAGCAATCACCTCCGAGCAGAATTATATTCCAGCCAGACAGCAGAGACAGCCACCCCAACCAGGACGTGGTGACACGAAATGCCCTTGCAGGGTGCAGACACTGGGCCTGTCCCGTTCCTCGGGTCCCTTTTCGTGTCACTACAGGCCAAAGCAGAGACTTCTGCACTAAAAGTCCCAAATTTTGCATTTATTACTTGGATGTATTGGCATTGGGTTTGTTTTATCTTTGTGCCTTTTGGGTTTATTTTACCTTTGTGCCTTTTGGGTTTGTTTTATCTTTGTGCCTTTTAGTATTTTCTTAGTGCTGTTGTTCAGTAGTCATTTTGTACAAAAAACCCTAATACTTGTTTTGTTTGGATGCTTTATAAAGCAGAGGTGAGTGGCAATTCCTAAATGACCCCGTGCATAATGCACCTGGTGGAAATTCCCCTCCTAAATACAGGAGAGAAACTTTCCTCATTCCCCTTTGTGGAGTGCAGGCTCAATGGTAATGAGTCTCCTTGGGTTTATTGTGACTTGAAACAAAAATAGAAACGAATCAAATTGAAATGCAGCACTGAGAATTGGAAAGAAAATAAAAAAAAAAATCAGCCAGACATCATTTTCCAAGTGCTCAGATGTGTATTTTCTACTTCATTAATACCAGTGCCTCTCTATCATTAAAGCATAGTGTAATTTATCTAGTTGTACAATTAATTGCAAAATAACCCCAACCAAACAACAAATGTCGTTTCCAAGCTCATGTGAGTCAGGAAACTTGAATTATGTAACTGGTTCTTCAAACATCTTACTTAAAACACGGATTTTTCTTATAAAGATGAATATTCTTGTGTAAATCTATGCTTTCATACACAATATTTCCCCCATTATCATTTTCTTCCTAGTCATACTCTAGTGTTTCTTTAGGATTTTCATTCAAAGGGTTCCAAAATCTGTTGAAGTTATACGAAGAGAAGTGGGGATAAAGGAGAAGAGTTCCCCAAAACTGAGCATTCCCAAAGCTGGAGTTAAACAGGACAAAATGCACAGCAACACTGGGCAGTGCTGGGCCATGGTTTAGAGAAGGAAATGGAATTTAACTTCATTTAACTGCATTTAAATACTCTTAACTGAAACTACAAACAGAGTTTGGGGAAGCAGAATGACATTCCCTGGGACAAATTGGACTAGGGGCTGGAAAACTATGGCTAGGGTATGCTGAAAGTATCATGGAATTTTATTTTGATTGTTTAATTTTAAAAAGTGGCAATAATTTTTCATTTTTACTCAAATTTCTACACCCCCAGTGCTGGATGGGAGCACAAGGGGTAATGCCATCCCACACCCCCAGGCCCAGATTTTCCAACACCTGTCCCAGATGAAATTTATTTTAATTTTGACACCTGTTAACGTTATCCTTTCAGATCTGAGTATCTTTAAAGTCTCCCTTTTACAAAAAAACACAGAAAAAGATGAAACTGCACCAGCTCTTCCCTTCCTTTGCCGTTAAGATACCATCACCCAGAGAAAACATTTCTAAAATTACAATTCCTGAAGTCCAGCAAGGCAGATACAATCACAACCGTTAAATCAGACTTCAATGAGACAGTTAATCAGAGAACATCTGGACCCAACAGTCAGACTGAGAAAGGCCACATGTTAAATTCAGATAATCGCTGGCATTACTTATATCAAGGGACCAATCACTAATGTGACCACTCAGGCACGGTCAACTCTGGTCAACTGTGCTTCAAATGAACTTCAAACCTGAGAAATTCAAAGAATAGTTTCATTTAATCTTTGTAAATTCGTCTCCCAAGAGAGTACCTGACAGTGCAATATATTCCTGTAAGAAAAATAGAATATGGAGAGAAAATAAGATAAAATAATATGAAAAGCAGGGAAATCTGTGATAAATACCCAAGGAATTTTAACTGGTATACACTGAAGGCAGGAGCTTGGTTCAGATGTTGTTGAACACCTTGAACAGTGCACTAAATTTGATTGAACTATAAAAATAATCCAGTAGTAAATAATCTTGACTGGAATTTCAGATTCAAGATTTCAGATTTCTCCTATTTGAGGTTTTCGCAATTAAATATTTGTAGTTTACTTTCAGCACAGCCTTCTAGAGGAGCGTGTGCATCCGCTCTGTGTTCCCTTAGTAACACCGATCTTCCAGCTCTTTCCCAGCCTAAACATTCCCAGGAGTCTGTGATTCGGACCTGTACAACAAATCCAACCCTCCCTGGAAGATCAGGATTATTCAGCCCGCCCGTCCAGGAGCACCTGCAGCTCCCAGAGCCGCTCCTGGAGGTGGAGCTCCTGCACCAGGAGAGGCAGGAGAGGAGCGCGGCAGGTGAGCGCAGCCACCCGCTGCTCCGCGGGACTACAGCGAGTCCAGCTCCCAATTAACAAAGTTCCTATTGCCCCTGCAGAGCGGGAGAAGGAGCTAAAGCTGGAACGAGAAGCGAGAGAACGCAGCGCGATGGGAGACGGCGCTGAGGACACGGCAGCGCCGGCCCGAGGAGCCCCAGGTGGAACAGGCACCGAGCACCCCGTGCAAACTCTGCATAGTTCAGTTAAAATCAGTCAGCAAAGGGCACAAGAGCCATCCATTCCAACGCTCAGGGAGCCATCTGTGGGATTTTAGCAAAGTTTTGACTCTTGTGGAGGTATTTCCCTTTCCAGCAGCATAAACAGAGTGAACGTGCCCCTTCAACTCCCATTTTGTGCCAAATGAACAGTCTGGTTTGGGGGCAAGATGTGACTCATCCCCACGAACCGATTTCCTTTCCTCTAATCTCTATTTCCAAAAATGGATTATTTCCTATAGCAACATGTGAATTGAGTTCCCAGGGTCACTTTCTGCATCTTCACTTATTTTCTGCTGGGAAAAGAGGGGAGGGATCACAATTCATCTGCCTTGGACTAGATTTAATTTCAATGCCAAAGGAAAAAATATTATTCTCACCTGTAATTTCAGGGAATTATTTTGTATGGATCCAAGATACACATTGTAGAACAAGTGAAGAAAAATGGAGTTTTAAAAGTTATGGAATGAAGCCTAACATCTACTGAATAACTCTGAGCATCCATCCTCTTTCCAGCCCTTGTTCTGTCTGAGAGCTTCCACCGGGAGTCAGGAAATCTCACAAGTAAATTCTATTTTGTAATCACTATAATGGGTTAATTAGAACGAGAAATAGCTGCACTTTCTGATTATCTGCAGGCGATCAAAGCATCCGAGTGCCTATGTCAGTGCTGAGCGCTCAGGATCGTCCAGCTGATGTCAATCATTTACAGGCTGGGTGACACCACCCGCCCCGTTGATGTCACCGAGCGTGCCTGGCAGCATTCCTGCCACTGACGGCACAGACTGAAGAGCTCAAACAAAGTCAAGAGGATCGTTTGTTGATAAGGAAAACGCGGCTTTCAGTCCCGGTAGAGCCCCCAGAGAAGCCTGACCCGTTCAGCACAGACTCCTTGCCGGGTTTAACACTACAGAAATCCCCTTGCAGTGAACTTCTGCTGATGTTGTGAGATAACCCCGAGTCCCATGAGCGCCGGGGCTCGAGCTGGGCTTGGGAGATGTAATATTCTGATAAAAAACGGCACTTCCTTTCCAGGCAGATAAGTTCGTGTTCTTGCAGCACCGCTGGAACCTCTCTGCGCGCCCCAGCGAGGCTCTGTCACCTCTCCTGCCTCTCTCCAGCCTTTCAACCGCCCCCCTCGCACACCTCAGTGCAGTAGCAATTAACATCCATAAACCACAAATGTGGCTTTTATCTCTTTTTAGCTCGCAACCATGAAAGCTCGCTGACATTCATAACACCCCAAAAGTTGTCTGCCTCAACAGCTGAGGGAATTAAGACATAATTAAACATTCGTGCTTGACTGCGGCTCCCAGAGGAAAGAACGTGGCTTTTTTAATTTAATTTTTAAATTAAAGATGTGTCAACTTTGGCCACCAAAGGTAACAGTGTTGGGGGCACGTAAAGGAACAGGGGAAATCAAGCGCTTTCCCCCCCGCGCTCATTGCTCGTCTCTTTTCAGACTAGACACAGGAAGCACCATGGGAACGGTGTATTTTTATGGTTGCAGGCGAGCATACACCATGTGCACCACAGCGTGCAGCTTCCAGTCCCTTGAGGCAAGAAAAGGGGGTTTTTTTTCTTTTTTTTTTTTTTTTTCCTTCTTCCCCATCAAGCTTTTAATTACCATTTTACTATAGCCTGCTGCCTAATTGTTTGCCCGATACTCGGCGATGATCACCGTGGAAGCCCGTTTAACAGGGGGGTGGAATAGGACAAGTTGAGTTGTTCCCATGGAATGGCATCTCACCTGTATCAGGACACACGTAAAAACCACCATAAGCTGGTGTGTTTGCACAGGCTCAGAGAAGCACAAATAAGGAACTGTTTGCTGAAAAGGTGGGTTTTTAAAATGCCAAATGAGCCCTGGTGATGGTGTTTCAGCCCTATGCATTAATTTACTGCATTTATGAACTGTCTGTAAGGTTCTAAAAGGATCCCAGCACCACTCTTTGTATTAAAGGCTCCACCAAACAAAGTTAGACATCATCTAGACTCAAGCAGGCTCCAGCTTCTGCTCGAAGCCTCGGAATAAATCCCCACAACATACTCACAGTGTCACCCATGAATAATGCAAGAGTCACAAAAACATGTAGTCCAAGAAACTGGAAGATTCCTCCTGACTACGGATGGCTGACAAGACACGGAAAAAGCAGATAATTGTGCTGGAGAAAAGCATGTTACAGACATACTAAGGCAGTGGAAAGCAGGTTATCGAAGGCTTGATCTCTCTCCATGAGTCAGTGGCCTCGTGTTCCCATGATGGCCTTCAGCAGATGGAACAAACCCCGGGGGCACGGATCATGCGGGGGTTCAGGAGAGAAAAAGGAGAGGTTTCTGTGTCACAGGCTGTCATCAGCAATGAACTGGGAAGGTGCTGGAGTGGAATTGCTCACTCACAAAAGTGATTAACATTTATGAGGACCACATAAATATTTTTCATTATTTGTCTTCAAATTTGATGTAAAACGAGGGGATTAGTGATCATATCAATGTGCCAAATAAAGAAATTCAGCTTTTTTTTTTTAACCAATAGGTGTAGGCAGGACATAATCCTTTTCCTGAAAGCCATCACCAATACCAATGATATTTCTATCCTGTGATCCTGGAGAATATTATATATTCATTTTTACCGGGGTTAGTGATCCCCAAAAGATAATCCTCCCACCAGGACAGCACTGTCAGAACGTGGTTTCATTTATAGAAGTCAGACAGTAGTTACTGACCCACGAGGACTGCTCAGGGACTAACAGAGCTGCTGCTTTTTTATAGAGGGCACGACATGAAAGCTGAGATTATTTGTGAACTTCAGTCTCCAACAGCAACTGAACTGGTGTTGTTGGGAGGAAATTTAAGTGCACCTACTGATCATTGCACGGCTTGGAGTACTAGCACAGCATGCTTAAATATTTAAGATTTATTGTGCTTCCGGTATCAGAATGACTGTAGAGAACAGTGTGTGAAGCGCTGGAGAGAACACAATGTATATTTTATTTTGTGCCATTTTACACTGAGAAGCTGGAGGTACCTTTTTTGTGCATCTGAACCAGCTTCCTCCTTGCAATCGTGGCTTTATTCCTACACTGAGCAGCAAGGAACAGGGCACTGTGGTACTGGAGGTTCATACTCGCTTTATAATGAATGAGCGCTAATGGTAAGGGAGGCTGCTGGAGGGGAATGATGTTTTATTGATATTTATAGCATTGTCTTTGAGATGTAAATTTTCAGTGTTTGCATTCCAGAACAAATGGTAAAGAGACTTTTAGAGATCGGCAGCAATATAAAAAATGAATGGTAAGAGCAGTGCGAACAATCTCTCACATGTCCAAGTTTTTCCTGACTTAAATGTATGGAAAAGAGGGTGAGAAATGGCACTGCAGGCACAGGGCAGCCAGAGAACAAGAAAAGGATTTACTTCATGCCTGGATGCTGCATTCGAGGGGTATGGACATGGCTCCTGGGATGGGAAGGTGGGAAGAAGCTACAGCAACTCCTCTCAGATGGTCAATACTGAGGGATTTGGGAAAGAAACCCTGTTCTGGCTTTTTGCACCCACAGCTCAGCAAGCAGAAGCAGTGAAGGGCCAGGACACTTGGAAAGCAGAGGGAGATGTGAGCTAGTGAGAGTGGGACTGGTGCAAGGGATGGACAAACAGCTGGAGCACGGCTGTGAATATTTTATGTGCTGCGGGATCTGAGCTGCCTTGGATGTAGAAGAGGCTCAAGTCTTCCATATTCTGTCTATTTTATTGTATTAAATTTCTGTATTTAGTGTAAGCAGAGCAGAATTCACCTACCCGAGGCAGGGCCTACATTGCAGACATCTCTACTGAGCTACTCTCGACTGACTGCGGAGTCCTGCTAAGCAGCAGCTGCTCTGGGGACACAAGGCTTTTCACCCAAAGCCAGACACCCAAATTTGGTCACCAAACCTGTGTGATGTCCCTCCACAAACTGTCCAGACACCAGCACAGTTCCAGCTACTGGTGCTGTAGTTCCACAAGCAAGGTTCATCTCGCCACTCCCTTGAGTGCTTTATGTTGGCTTGAAATTTGTTAACCGATAAAAAAAGCTTGGTCTTTAATAATGCAAAAGCATAACCTCTGCAAAATAATCACATTAATATTAGAGCGAACAACTGAAGCTACTTGCACAGCCAAAACATATAATTCTTTAGTGATTTACTTGATTCATGTGATACAAACTCTACCTCAAACTCCTACCCAAAGCCACAGCCGTAATTTCCCTTGGCACTGCCGCGCCGCCGCGGACGCGTGGCACAGAAAGGCACTGCGAAACTGGTAAGGCCATGTGTGCTCTCCCCAGGACACGTGCCCCACATCCTCCGGCAGGCACACTCCTCGCTGGCTGTGGCTGAGGCCCCTGGCACGGATGAGCACGCTCAGATCACGGGCAGGAACTGTTGTTATTGCTGAGATCTCAGTTTAGGGGCTTCTACAGCACGCAAGAAACTCAAAATCTGTGTCATGCACACATAAACCCCTGAGCTCTGAGGGCTGTAAGGTTGCCAAGTTCCAGGAGTTGCTGCTATCTTCTATCTATATATGACAAGGGCTTGCTGGTTTTTAAACACAGTATGTATTTGTTTACTATTTTAATTAATCCCTGTGTCTTCTCGCAGACCTGTAGGAAGGGTTTGTTCTTCAAACTCAGCAATAAACATGGAAAACTCATCAACCTCCCCTTCATCCACAGTTTAAAGTACAGCATTGCCGCTACAGTTTTGAATTTTACAGGCCTGAGTGGTCCTGTGAATTTGAGGTAACGTGTTCTTTCTTTCAAAAAAATAAATAAATTATCAAGTTTGGGGGGTTTTTACGTATGAAAGTACTCAACAGCATTAATAAAAATTGCAGTCCTAATATAGGATTTGCCTATGCAAACTGCTCTTAGGAATTACCACACACATTAAAGGCTCACCAGATGCACTTGCTCTTTTATCTTCCCATCCATATTTCATAGATCCTGTAAAACTGACCTTGGTAAAATGCACGTGAGGTTCCCTGATGGAAAAGAGTTGTTCCTCCTTGGAGCATCTTGAAATGCTCCAAACGAATTGTATTGCTATTGCTTTTACAGGCATAATCAGATGAATAAAAAGACAAAATATAGCTATTATTTTTCAGAATTCCAACTCTACTTTACCTCCTGCTTCTTCATTAGACTGATTGTGTTCCTTCATATCTTCCACATTATCCATGCTTTCCATTTCCTGGGATTTGTTCAGATTACAGTCTGTCAAATCCTCTTGTTCTTCTGGGAAAAGAGGGAAAAAAGGGCAAAAAATAATTAACTATTTATTCTCCAAGAACATTTCCAGGTGATTCCCTGAAAACACCTGCACACTCCCAGCACTGCTGACAGCGCTCACAATGTTATTTCTTCAGAGGCATTGGTTGCACTTTGGGGAATTGTTTTAGTTCCTGAAGTCCTACATAAAACTCTCACACACACCTTGAACGCATTTTCAGATCTAAATGTTCTGGAGGTTGTTCTAAATGACAACAGGAATAAAATCCAGTGTATCTAATTCCATCATAGGTGCTCAGACAACGGCTGTGAGCAGGGATGGAGCTCCCTGGAGCAAGGCAAAGGAATCACAGCTTCACTTTGTTCTTTTGGGCAAAATATTAATCATTCTGGCCCTAGGCCAGGAAGCTGCTCAAGCACGTGTAATCAAGGCCTCTTTGAACCCGCTTGCACTTCTCTGCTCATTCCACATGTGTATTTTTAAATATCAACATTATCATGCAGATCAGCATCCCAGAGATCCCAGCCTCTCTCCTCGGAAATAAAGACACATTTTTAACTGTAGTGAAATTTATTCGGGTGCAGTGTTTCAGATAAAGCCTCTTTCATCAATCCCACAATGAAAACTAGCTCCATATTACGTGTATTTCTATAAATTTCAGATCAATATTTCATTGAAGGATCAGTATTTTCTTTGAAACATTCTGGGAATTTTTAAAATTTACAGTAATACCGTGGAATTGCTGGTAAATTCTTTAACCCACTGACAGCTGGGTGGTAACACCCCCGATCCTTCTCAAGCTAAATATCACACTGGAGCTGAAAAGACGCTCGACTTTTTTGATTAACAAGAAACTGAAACACTTGTCAAACTCACACAGGAGGTTTGTTTTCATATTTTCAGAAATGCAGTCAGCCAAGAGAATTGCATTATTCTTGCTTCCCTAATCAAAACTTCCAGCTTTCTCCTGGAAACATTTCCTTCTATACAGTCTTCTTTTTTCCCACTTTACTATAATTTTCCAACGTTATGTTCAACTTCCGCAGTTTTATTTCATCTCTAAAATTTACTTTTTTTGCCTCAGCATACTTTTGTCTCTGTTATTCAGTGTCCTGGGACCCCAAACCAGCTGAAATTAATATATTTTTCTCCATTTAAATGTAAAATTGTTAAGAGAGGGTGGAAGAATGTAACTGAGCAGCACAGTACCTGCAGCTATGGGCTGTTCCTGAGGGTTACTGAGGTCCATCCCGGGCTGTGAATCTGCAAAAGACAAAAAAGCAGCCTGAGGTGTTTAATATTTAGAACAGTTCACAACACAGTCGTTACAATCTTATAAATTCCCGCTTCCTTGGCTGAAAGTAAAATTGAAAAAGAAAAGGTTTCAAAGAAATAAAAACCAAATTAGTATTATGCTTCGCTTCTTTATACCCTGAGCACTGGCCTGTGCCCAGAAAAGGGATTAAGTATGATTTTCTAACTTCAAAAAGTTATAGAACAGAGTACTTTATGCTTTCGATTTACTCATTTAGTACCCCGTGAGCACAGTGCAGCCGTAGTAACTCCGCAGGAAGTTAATTTCTCTAAAGCACAAAGATATTCTTACATTCCTGTTTCAATAGAAAGGGAACCCCCCATTATCTTCACGAGGTCTACTGGGTTTTCATGGGAATGCGAGTCTAATTCCCACTGAGAAATTCCAAAAAGGATCAAATGCTAGGAATTTTAAAAATTTTTCAGAGGGCTGCCCATGCGGCCTGGTTTCCCAGCGTGCTGGGGGCTCAGCAGAGCTCTGAAGGCACCGCAAGCTGCAGGTATTCCCATTGCCCAGTGCCCAAATTTCAGCTGCTGAGGAGGCACAGACCTGAGCTGTCCCGTTTTGTCTTTGCTCAAGGCCTCCCTGCCTTGAGATTTCATTGACAGGACGCTGAATTCTTAACACAGACACAGTTACCTGCTCTCTTCCTCCTTTCTTTCCTGTAGCTTTTCCCCTCTCTTTAGTTTTTACAAGCCGTGACATCTTTTATCACCTTTGAACCGAAAAAAATAATAGTTCCTGGACTGGGAAAATTCCTTCCTGGCAGTTACATAACAGGAACACCCAGGTAGCGGGCATGAGGTGTTAACCACGGGTGACATTTACGCCATAATTATCTGTCTTTACCTCCTCTGCACATGGAACATTTTTGTGGTCTCTGCAACGTTAAAATATAAAGCTCTGGTAACTCTTCAGCGAGGCAGCCTGGTATCAGAAGAGGTACTCCAAAAAAACTGCATGGATAGAGGGTGGGATAATGTGTGCAACAAAATAAAGGCCGTGCATCATCAAGATAGTCACAGAATTAAATGATAAAAAGTTCAGGTATTTACTGAATCTATATTTTTAAATGAATAAAAAAGATCAAGGAACTGCATAGTTATAGCCCTTAATTTCTCATTTTCATTCTATTGTGCCAGGGAAATTGAGGTACAAAGAAGCAAATGGACCAATTTAATACAGCAAACAATGATGAGAAAACATCAGTAAATCCTGGGTACATGAACAAAATTTTCTCTAACATTGATTTTAACATTACAGTGCAATAAAAACCCAGAGAGGTTGTGGCTGTCCCATCCCTGGAAGTGCTCAAGGCCAGGCTGGAAGAGGCTTGGAGCATCCTGGGATAGTGGAAGATGTCCTTTCCCATGGCAGGGGGTGTAATTGGATGAGCTCTTTAAGGTCTCTTCCAGCCCAAAGCATCCTGTGATTCTATGAACACAGGCACTTAAATTACACGAACCCTTGTAATTCTGCACGTAATTAAATGAAATGAAATCTCCCTTATTCTGCAACACTTGATTTTGGTTTTAATTGCTTTCAGAAACCCTGCACAGCTGCCCCATTTGGGTGATGAGGGTCAAAGCACCAGGCTGAAGCCCCAAGGTGCTGTTGAAACCTCGGCAGCAATTCTGAGCTTCCAGGAGGTTGTGGAAGGAAAAACTAGAACTCCTACATGGCTGCTCCAATTCCAATAATTCTGCATGTATTCTTGGATAACTCTGCATTTTTAGAAATTGTTGGATTCCTCACATTTCCCTGGCAGCTGCAGGACAACTTGCTGGAAAATGGCGCTACCCAAAACCCACGAGAGCCGAACAGGACCTGCTCAGCCACCTCGGACCCTCATCTCCTCCCTGCTGAGATGGAGTCTATGAATTAATTCATATTTTGTTGAACACAACGGATTCATGCTCATGATGGCTGCTGGGCAGGACAACATTTCAGAAGAGATAAGAGCAACGACACTCTGTAGAACGTTTCTCTTCTTGCTTGAGAAATCTCCTGCTCTTTTTCTCACTTTCAAGCCTCCAGCCTCCCCTCACCAGCACCTGGTTTCTTTACAGCTTCCATCTCCAGCAGCTTCTTACAGCCTTAGTTGTCTCTTAATATTTAACCTCAGGTGTCTCTCCTGATTATCTTGAGCCAGATCCTTCACAGTGACAGGAGAACATGCAGGTGGATTCCATCCCTGGTTCTATACCAACAAGGCCATTTTTCTACCAAATGCTCAGAAAAACGCAAGGCAGGAAATCACTTACAGAACACGTTCGTCTTCCCAAGCTTCAAAGAGCTCCACTGGCTGGGGTGCATGGGAAGAGGGCGCCTGTCTCTGCGTGCTGCGGCCGAGGCACAATGCGCATTTACAAAGCAGAAGTAAAGTTCGTGTGCTTTCGAAACCAATCCTTGGCCATCCTGTGTTCTACACCAATAGGCAAGGGGAGCCAAAATATTCAAATAGCTTGCTAAAAGGGTGCTATGGTATTTTAGTATGCAACACTGCTCATACTTTATCCTGGTATTTAACAAGAGCAGTCAACCAGAAATTTAAACCCCCTAAAATGGATATTTTTCAAATCACTGATGACCCTAATACCTTTCTGTCCTTAATACAGAATGGGACATATATCTTGAATTGTTATAATTTCACCTGTTTGTCCCCAAAGCGAAACCAGAATGCTGTGTTTTCCCTGCTGGCTGCATTTTTCGACCCAACAGCGCAGGGAAGGGGACATCTTTGAAAGTCCCATCTGCTCTTAGTCCTTCCACCACAGCATATGGAGCAAATACAACAAATTTTCTTGTCTGAAGCCAGTGACTTCACTATGTGCACCACTCAACCTCTTCCACCCCAACAAGTTTTTCACCTTCAACCCACACAGGGCCATTAAGGAGAGGAATTCTAGCTGATTTCTCCACTGAAAATATTTCTCCAGGATCCAAAGCCTCCATGGCACCTGGGCAAGGGTTAGGGTCTCTAACACTTTGCTGGTCTCAAGCACCACACAATGCGTGAAATGACAAGGGCATTTTAAGTGCACTTGTCATTTTGGGAAGAAATCCCAATCAGCGGTGTATAACTAAGGAGATTTTTCTCGTATAGTTGCATACGGCTGTCTAAACCCAGCAGAATAATTCAGTGATTCAATATAGGATATCCTGAATCATAGAATATCCTGAGTTGGAAAAGACCCACTAGGATTGTCAAAGTTCAGCTCGTGATCCAACCTGTTGTTCCCAGCCCAGAACCTGAAGCTGACAGCAGATCTGTCGGTAGTCACAAAACCAAACCAGTCATGGAGAGATACGATCAAGTTAATGACAAATTTTGGTTCTAACACCCACTCTTGCCAGGGCCTGCCTGCTGCTCTGTGACCCTACCAAACCTCCTCACAGCGGCCATGGAAAATCCAGGTCAGCCGTGTTACCCCTCTGTCCTCAGGGCACGGAGATTTTTCCAACACTCACGGAAACACTCTTGAAAGTTACTGAATCCAGGGCTAACACATTGTGACACTGCTGCAATAATTTTGTCCCCAATGTAACAACCACAGGCACATTAATGGCTCCTCATCATCCTCAAGTGCAGAACCAAAACCTGGAGGATTATTTCCATGTTCACTTTGAGCGCGCAAGAAATAAGAATGCCTAAAAAAAGGACTTGTTGGATAACCTCAGTTGTAGCGAAACCTTGTTATTTTCTAGTCGCAGACTGTTCCAACACACCTCAAAAACTTTCCTCTCCCAAAAAGACAATGATCCCAACTCAATCAAGAAAATGAGGCTGCATTTTTAAGTGCTGAAGTTCCCTCAAACCCATTCTTTCAAATCGTTAGCTGTGTCTCTCAAACAGCAACATTCTCGATTCAGTCAGATTCAATGACTGATTATTTACCTATAAACAGTTAAAAAGCCTTTAGCAGAGGAAAATGCATTTTTAAATAGGCATCTGCAGCTAACTGAAAATAACCAAAAGCCTGAGGTCATTGAGACAGAGCAGAATCTAAACTGGAGCCCTTAAAACATTGAGTTGAAGTAAGAATCTCCACCTTTGAAATAAGAAACCAAGTGATGTTTTTCAAAGCTTCTTTGCAAAGATTGTTAAAAACACCAGAAATGTTGTTTTTCTATGACAGGTAATTATTCCACAGCCCAAGATTAACTCCCAGCTTGGTTTTTGCTCGCTCTGAATATTACAGGCACGTTTTACAGGTGAAAAGAAAGAAGACACCCTTGAATTCGTTAAACCCCAGAGTACGAACAGCAGATAAAGAGCGCTCTAAACTCCTGCTTTATCACGCGCTTTGAGATATCTCTGAAATTAAACAGAGAGGGGGGAGAAAGCCCCGTTCGTTTCCCGTTTAATTGCTCACGCGATCCGGTTTCTCCTCCAGAGCCTGCGATCTGTGTGCAGCAAGCGCTGGAGAAGCGGCTGAAAGCGCCCGGACGGCAGAGCCGCTGCGGGCCCCGGCGGGGCAGAGGGTCCCGGGGAAGAGCGGGGTCGTTTCTCACCTTCCATGCTCCGTTCGCGGGTCCCGGCTCCACCTGCCCGCCCGGGCTTGGGACTGGCGGCGGAGCGCACCGGCCTCGCCTCCCGCCCGCCACCGTGACATCCGGCCCGGCGCTCGGCGGGCGGAGAGCGGCGCCGGGTGGCGGCGAGAGGAGCCGACCCGGTCCCGGTCCCGGGTCCCGGACTCGCCTGCCTCGGAGCTGCTGCCGGTGCCGCTCGCAGGGGACTCCCGCCCCTCGGGAGAGGCAGCGGCGGGGCAGGGGGAGCTGAGGACACAGCGCCTGTTCTGGGGGGTTGGGGGAGTCCCCAGCCACTTTTGTCCCCAGAATGGGCACACCTCGGACTGTAGGTTAAAGTTAAATGGCCGAGATAATAGTGAATAGGACCGAGGTTGAGATTTTTTAATTTTTTTAAAGAAAACAGTGTTGCTATTTAGCAGAAAATCAAAGCATAAAGTTCTTTAATAAATTAAAACATACATGAATTTCAAAGTCTACAGAGTCTGAAAAGAGGCTTATCCCACACCGGGCCTGAACAGGGCTTTAAGCAACCTGACCAGGTGCAGAATGTCCCTGCTGAGGCAGAGGGTAGCAGCAGGTGACATTTAGAGGTCCCTTCAGGCCCAAAACCGGTTAATGAAGTGAGAAGTGAAATTGGGATCTGAGCTCATCACTTGGATGTAAACCCAAAGGCAGCCAGTGTGAATTACCATAGATCAGGAGCAGGATAACAACATGGAAACATGATTCTCCTACTCACTTCCTGTGTGGTGCCAACGGCTGCTTCTTACACTGTTGCTTTTCCATGGCTTGGAAAAAGATTCTAGAAATAAAATGTTTAAAAAAAAAGAAAAGTATGCGGGATAATCAAGCAATTTTGGCTATTCCAGACAATATCTGTAACATGCTTCCAGAAGTATTTAATAATTAGGCAGGTTTCCTGGTCCTAAAACTTAAAGGAAGCCCTGGGATTACTGTGCAGCAATCAGAAACCTCCGGTTTCCATCTCAGGATAATCCACAGCCATTTTCTCTTACTGCCAGATTCGTTCTCTGATTTAAATCTCCGCTTTCCCTCACATTTACCGTCAGAGAATCAGTTGTGTCTTCACTCCGTTTTTATTTTAAGGGCACAAATCAAACAAGCCTGGTTTTCCCAGCCTACAAAAATACCCCCGTGCTGATTCTGGCCCTCCTTTGTGTGATCCCAGCTTTGGATCACTCACCTGAAAGATCTGAGACAGAACTTGTGGTGTGCAGCCTCTCCGGAGCCCTGCAACAGGTCCTTCACCTGACTCTGCACTCCTGAAAATCTCTCTACATACTTCCTAGGATAAAAATATTCACTTTTTTAATATCTACTCACTCCATGATCAAGTTTACAACTACAGATTTTTTTTCCTCTTCTATCACTTCCTACTGATAGAGCTCCTATTAACAAAAAAAAAAAACAAACCCCAAAACAAAACATAAAAATACCCCAAACCCAAGTAATCCAGGTTTTAAATACAAATACAAATACCTGAATTCACGTTTTTGTCCTATTAAATCATCCCCACAACACTTCCTGTTCTTAAAAATAAACCATTTCCCCCCCAGTCCCCCAAGCTTACAGATCTATAATGAAAATTTACCAGTCTGGGACTTAGAAATATTGTAGAGTTGAAAATAAATGAGTCATTTGGCTAAAGACACTGACTAAGAGTTTATAAAGAACCAAAACTGCAGCCAAAGCTTTATAGTAGAGACATTATTTTATAATAATTAACAAGCTGGGGACTGATGGGCTGTGCAGGACCTGAAATGAGCTATAAACATCCTTAGGAACTGAGGCTGCTGGGGCTGAAATATGACTCGTTCATAGCAGACACGTTACAAACTGAATCATTTTGCCTGCACAGCGTCAGCATGAAATGTTCGCTTTGAGTAAAACTGAAAACATTCTGCACATGGGAACGTGGGATCGTCTGAGGTGGTCCCGGTTCTGACCTGCTCAGCAGCTCAAGGACATTAAAAATGAAAACCCTGACAAAGTTCTTCTGCCTTAACCGACCACTTGAGTTAATATGTTGATCTAAGAAGAGAGCTTGAGTAAAACGATTTTCCATCAATAACTTGATACCTCCTTTTTCTCACTTTTTTTTTTCGGTATTTTTACCAAATTTTTTCTTTTCTTTATTAAACTCATAACTTAAGCGCTCTTTTTACATAGAAGCGTTGAGTTAAAACTTTCACAGCTCTCTATAAAAATAACTCTTATTCCTGTGTTGGCTGGTTCCATATTTGTTATGCAAATACTGTGACATCATTTTTGGATGCTAGCATGGTCTGGAGTGACAAATATGTTCTAGGTAGTTAGGATAAATATTATTTTACTAATTTCCAGAGGCTTGGCCACCGTTCCTGATCTTGAGTGTCCCGGAGCGTGCTGTGTGATCGAATGCAAGGACCCTCCTTTCCCTGTCAGCGGCTTCCTGAGTGGTTTTTTTATCACCTGCTCTAAAAACAAAATAGTTACATGTTTAAAAGTTTCAAAGCCGCAGCAAGTTTCCAAAACGCGTAACTGACTTGGAAGTTACTTGCGGTGATACTGTAGCACTTGGCCTTATTTTTGAGACAACACTATTCGCCCGGCGCTTAATTTCAGTGACAACAAGTGGCAGAATCGTTGAATCCCGGAGGAGTTTGGGTTGGAAATGACTCTAAAAACCGTCGAGTTCCACCCCTGCCATGGGCAGGGACAGCTCCCACTATCTCAGGTTGATCCAACCTGGCCTTGGACACTTCCAAGGACAACTTCCCTGGTGAATCCTTTCCACAGCCTCACCACCCTCAGAGAAGAATTTCTTCCCAATATCCAATTTAAATCTCCAGTGAAGCCATGCCCCTTGTACTATCACTCCAGACCCTTGCCCAAAATCCCTTTCCAGCTGTCTTGAAGCTCTTTTAGGTACTGAAAGAGATGTTTTTTGCTTTTAAGTGGAAAAATATGTGTCATGTAATGACTTTCTCCAGAAACCTGCAGCTGGAGAGCACCCAGCACTCGCAGCCCCTCAGGAGGTAAAGCCACAGGATGTGCCCAGCTCTTACTTTCAGTCTTTCTCACAGCAAGTGACAGAAACACAGAATCACAGAATGGTTTGTCTTGGAAGGGACTTTAAAGCCCATCCAGTTCCCTCCTTACTCCTTACTCCCCCGCCATGGGCAGGGACACCTTCCATAGCCCAGGGCAGGTTTAGACACAGCCATGACAGAGCCTCTTTCCCCCTTCTCCCCCTGTACTTCCCTCTCCTTGTACCACAGCCGGAAAAAAAACCTCTTTAGAGTCAAAAACACAGCTCACTGCTCACTGTGGAGGAGCGATGTGGGACTGAAGGGTGACAACGGGCGCGGAGGGGGTGGCCGGGACCGTCCTTCGCTGCCAAGCGCCTGAGGGGCCTGAAAGCGAGAAAACAAAAAAAAAACCAAAAACCCAAAAAAACCACCCCACAACAAAAAACTGTTTAAAAACCTCAGTGGAGTGCGGGGCGAGGAAGCAGAATGTTTTAAAAACAGTATAAAAAATACCGGGTGTGGGCGAGGGAGCAGAGAAGGAGTGAGGGACACCCCCCCCCCTTTCCGCCCTCAGCGCTGAGGGGAGGAAAAAAGGGCGGGAAGCGCCGGGCGCGCGCGGGCATGGAGGCGGGGGGGGGCCGTTAGCGCCCCCTCGCGCCCGCGGCGGCCGTTGTGAGGGGCGGCCGGAGGATGGCGAGGGACGGCGGGCGGCCCCGCTGCCCCCCGGGCGCTCTCCTGGCCATGGCGGCCGTGCTGCTGGCGGCGGCGGGATGGGGTGAGCGGGAGCAGTGGTAGGAAGGAGCTGCGGGGCTGTGGTGGTGTGAGGCAGGTCCCCCTCAGAGGGTGGTAGCCCGTCAGTAGGTCCCGCACTGCTGAGCTGGGGCGGGGGGGAACATCCACAGAACCTTCCCTCAGAGTGGGAGATGAAGCCCCTCTAGAGGGGACAGGGTGGGCTCCAGTGACACCCCATCAGTGGGTCCTGCTCCACTGTAAGGGACAGATGTCCCCATAGAACCTTCCCTCAGAGTGGGAGATGAAACCCCTCTAGAGAGGACCAGTGACACCCCATCAGTGGGTCCTGCTCCACTGTAAGGGACAGATGTCCCCATAGAACCTTCCCTCAGAATGGGAGATGAANGGTCTCACTCCATTGTAGGGCACAGACGTCCCCATAGAACCTTCCCTCAGAATGGGAGATGAAGCCCCTTTAGACAGGACAGGGTGGGCTCCAGTGACACCCCATCGATGGGTCCCACTCTACTAGAGGGCACAGATGGCCCCAGAGAACCTTCCCTCAGAGTGGGACATGAAGCCCCTCTAGAGGGGACCAGTGACACCCCATCAGTGGGTCCTGCGCCACTGTAGGGGACAGAGATGTCCCCAGAGAACCTTCCCTCAGAGTGAGTGATGAAGCCCCTTAAGAGGGTACAGAGAGATAAAGCCCCTTAGGAGGGGTTGTCATAGGATCCAGTGACACTCCACTGTCCCCCAGACCCAACCCTGGGACACAGCAGTCAGACAGGGCCACCTAAGTGTGCCCATGGCCTGAAAAAAACACCGATTTCCAAAGACTTTCACCTGTCCTGGATAGTCTCATCACAGAAACCTTCATGCCTGACACCAATCTGATGTTTTCCAGCAGGAAAAGGGCCGAGAGATCCCTGCCCTGTCACACTGCAGAGCCTTCACTTTATAATCAGATTTTATAACTATTTTAGTGGCTTTTTGTAAAGAGGATGGTTCGTGTGGTCTGAAACCTGGTACATCCAGGCAGGTTTGCAACAATTAAAAAGTGACAGGTCAAAAACAAGGGCCCCTGCTTGTCACTAAGAAAAAAACACAGGGAAAAAAGGAAAAGTAAGACAAACAAAATTAGACAAAAACCAAAGTGAAATAAAGGATTAACAACCATACACATAGATTAATCTCTAATATTCCAATTTCTTTTCCTTACAGTGAGAGCAGAACCAAAGGAAGAGCAGTCTGTTGATTTAATCGGAAAGAATGAAGTTTATGGCGACAGGCATGAAGGTAAACTTGTCCTTTTCTTTTTTTTTTCTATCTATATTTAGTTTTTACTGAAATTTGGAATTTTAAACCCAGGGATCACACGGAAGTGACACAACCTTGTATGCACAGGAAAGGGGAATGGGGACGGAAATATGTTTGTCCCACGGCGCTGCTGGAAGCACTGATGACAATTTAATAGCTCAATGAGGGTCTCACTCAAAAATCTGATGCTTTTTGTGCGCCTGCACCACGGTTTGTGTGTGGGACATGAGCGTGTCCCTCAAACAGTCAGCACCAGCCACGCTGTGGACAGTTCCAGGATATTAATCAAGAAAAATTGGACATTAATCTTTAATATTACACTTTGCAAGTCCAAACCTGAAAAACACACTTTAAATATATATTTTAATGAAGTTTGGTTTTTTGAGGGTTTTTTTGGGTTTTTTGTTGTTTTTTTTTTTCCTTGGTTTCTTTTTTTATTTGTTTGTTTGGGGTTTTTTTTCTTGGTTTCTTTTTTTGTTTGTTTGTTTGGGGATTTTTTCTTGGTTTCTTTTTTTGTTTGTTTGTTTGGGGTTTTTTTCTTGGTTTCTTTTTTTATTTGTTTGTTTGGGGTTTTTTTTCTTGGTTTCTTTTTTTGTTTGTTTGTTTGGGGTTTTTTTTCTTGATTTTCTTTTTGTTGTTTGTTTGGGGGTTTTTTTTGTTGTTGGGGGTTTTTTTGTGATTTCGTTCAATATCAGCATTTTGCATCATTTACCTGATTCTGTGTTGCAGTGAATGTGTACGTTAAGGTGTTCACAAACAGCCCGTTTCTGGTCTGTATGGATTTGGCTCTTTCTCAAGAAAGAATAATAGATCCCAACTATTTATGGATTGGTCCAGATGGAAAAGATTTAGAAGGTTAGTTCAGACTAAAAAAATATCACCGATTTTCCTTTTTTTTCTATTCTCACCCCCTGCAATAAGATGTTGATTCCAAACAGTCCCTCAGCCCTGTGCCAGATATTCCCACAAGTTCTGACATTAAACTCTCTTTCTCTTCTCCCTCTAAAAGTTCCAAATGCTTGAGCTGAAAGGAAACCTTCAGTAAATCCTAAAATTTTAGATCGTTTCAGGTTAACACAAATCAGTGTCATTATGCACAGGAGTAAGATTCCATCTTCAAATGTTCCAAATGCATCAGAAAGTGGACTTTTCCTGTAATCCAATATTTCTATTTTAGGGCAAAGACATGTGAATCTGACAGAGACGGGGAAGCTGATGGTGATGGGTTTCAGGGAGTCGATGTCTGGTGCCTACACTTGTACTCTCTCCCACAAAGTCATCGAAACTCTGACACAGGAAGAAACAGAAATGGTTGAGGCCTATAATTTCATGGTTTATGGTAAGATTGCTAAGTTAGGAGTAAGCACTTTGCATATTGCTGGGTTTGTGAACTTCATCTTTATTGCAAGGCTTGTTTAAAAAAAACCCAAAATAATTAGTTAAAATTTTATGCCAGAATATATATATATATATATTTTTTTTTTTTTACTTATACGCACACATGAACCCTCTCATGGTTTTGGGAAAAGTTTAATATTACCATATTCCAAGAATATGTGGCAATAAAATCATCCCTACCCTGATTAGGAACGGAATTAATTACAAGAATTCCGGAGTTATCCTAGACCTGCACTCCTGCCCCTTGCACCTCTTGTAACCACTTTTCACCAACGTCACTTCCCACCCACAACACAACAACCCAAAAATGCTTGAGAAACACTTAACTTTTAAAATAACAATAAAATTAGTCCTACACCGCAATTGCATAGAATTGGCACCGATCTCTTTCAGGCACACAGCTTTGCAGACATGCTGGTTCTGTGCCATTTTACTATTTACCTCTTCTTTTTTTGTTATTATTTGGGAACAGAGTCCTCAGTAAGAACGTAAATTCCTGTATCCTTCGAACTGAAATGTCTCTTACTCTTGAGCCAGCTCTGGCAAGGACGAATGTGTTGTGACATCATTAATGACTAAGCTTTATTTATTTACTTACTTCTGAATAAAAGCCCGTATTTCGGATACAAAGAACTGATAATCCGTCTAAAATTCAATCTGTGATGACAAATTCACACGCAAGCAGTTTCCTCCCAGCCTACAGGGAAGCTGACCATGCCTATCAGGTGTCTGCTCGCTTTAGCACAACGAATTGCAAGCTGGCAACCAACAGCTTGTTCTTCGAGGAATTAAAGAAAATCCTCAACAGCACCATCTCCCACCTGACCTGTCACATCACGGAGTCGTCCTACAAGTGCCACTCCATCAGGACACCGAAGAACGGCCTCCAGCATGAGCTGTTTGTTAATTTTCTAGGTAACTGATTTCACTTCTTGTTTGGGAGGGATCCTTTATTGTTATAAACAACTTCTGAGACCTATAAACATCTGAAATACAACAGGGTCATGAGCATTTGTTCCAGTTTTGTTTTGTGTTTGTTTGGGGGTTTTTTGGGGGTTTTTGTGGTGGTTTGGTTGTGGTTTTTTGTTTTTTGTTTTTTTTGAGGTGCATTTTTTTGGGTTTTGATTTGGGGGTTTTTTTTGAGTCTCTGTATTTTTTTTTGTTACCCACAGATGGAGCTAAAACGCAGCTTTTACGTTAAATTTAGCGTTCAACTTTCTGCAATCCTAGCGAAAGCCGTTATTACCAAGATTAGAGAGGATTGTTGGAAGGACGCAGCCCATAAGATGTCCTAATGAAACCATCATATTTAGGTTTTCAGTATTTGATATTCAGTAAATCCAGGACCACTCCGGTTTTAGAATCACAGAATGTTTCTGGTTGGATGGGACCTTAAAACTCATTCAGTTCTACCCCTACCACAGGCAAGGACACCTCCCACTGGACCAAGTGGAAAGTCCCATCCAACCCAGCCTTGAATTTTTTGATTGATTCTAGGAAACAGCAGAGAGCTAAAGCAAGAGCCTCACAGCTCCCTCCTGGCAAAACTGAGGTGGTTTAACCTCAGAAACAGGTTAAATCAGCCCTGATGCTGCCTTGATTCAGAGATGGGTTATCACTGAGCAAAGGAAGTTGCTCTTTAATTCTCTGACCACATTCACTCTTGTATCTGTTCTCACCACAACCCAAGAGGGACCACCCAACAGGTTTTGGGGCAGTTTTGTGGATATTTTTCCCTCAGTAAAGTCAAGAAAATTTCACGGCAAACTGAGGTCCCAAAGATTTTCAATTCTACATAAAACTTCAGCTCTTTTAGAACCCTGAGGGTGCTATGTGAGAAATTAGCTCCATTCTCTCAGGTCAGCATATTTCCCCCTCTCCCCTCAAGTTTGTATTTGTTGTGCTCTGACTCTTACTGGAACAGAGGAAGGAACTGGATAAAAACCGCAAAGATTTAATCCACCATTTTCCCCCTTTTTCATGGATCTTTTTTCCTCCATCCACAGTCAATCCATTGGCACCAGGATGGGAAGAAGTTTGCCACAAGGTTCCTTACGACTGTGAAGATGTGACAAACAGGAGAGTCCGACAGGTTCTGTGTCAGTCACCTCGTGTCTTCTCTGCCTCTCTAACACCCACCTCCGCCTCAGCCCCTGCAGATATGACTGCTAGTA
Organism: Pomatostomus ruficeps; assembly: GCA_013400735.1. Lineage (NCBI taxonomy): Eukaryota > Metazoa > Chordata > Aves > Passeriformes > Timaliidae > Pomatostomus > Pomatostomus ruficeps. Next base: position 65,423 of record VYZT01036557.1, read on the forward strand.
ATCCATCTTTACCCAGATTTTGTGGGATTAATCTCGTCAATGGATGATTCATGGATTTAAAATAATTCCATTCAGGAAGAAAAATGGGTTTAGAAGTCAAATTGATACAAATAGCTTTAAAAAAAACCAGTTAAAAAAACAGGCTCATTACTTGCTTTGTATTTGCTTTTAATAATAAAAAAGTATAAACATTATTATTTATATTGAACTTCCAGTCCTCTAAATACAATTTTTAATTTATGATTTGGTCAATGGAATGCAATTTAAAGTAAGTCTACTGTAACCGATTTCTAAAATCTGTTCTCTCTGACTTTTAAATATTAAATCCTGGGATCAGCTCACATCCCAGGTCTGATTCCAGGCCCCCTGAAGCCAAGGAATACTCCCACTTAAGGTGACAAGTCAGTGTGTGGAAATCAGGAATATAAAACCTTTCCCGATATTTTTAAATCAACAAAAATCAACCGACTGTGTTTTTATTCTGCCAATACTTCTGAATTTTAGGCAGCGGAGCAGATTGGGATGTTTTTCCATCAGCTGAGGCACGTTTTGAAGTACGAGTTTCACGCTGTTCCTGCCATACAGTACGTGGACAAGAGCTTCTCCATGACTCCCGTCGACAGCTGCCGGCCAGGTTTTGGGAAAAACCACCACACCCACCAGAACTGCGCCAGCTGCTGCGGTAAATATCAAACTCATCGGTTTAAATATAGCTCATCGATTTAAATATAGCTGATTAGCACCGGGCACAGAGCTCTGGGGAGGATTAGGGGAATATTGGGGTCAAAAGCAGGGATATTTCTGTTCATCCTTTGGGAAGATATTCGCTCGTAGATTTAAAGTAATGATAGGAAATGAGCCAGTGGAGCGTGTCAGTGCGCTCACAGGTGTAGCTGTGTTTCCAAGCAAAGTAGGAGCAGTGCAGTGGGGTTTTTTTCCTTCCAGGTCACTGGTGAGTGACAATCCTCAGGATCCTGAGCCCATAAGAAACAATTCCCTTCATGGAAGTGTTGCTAGAAAACGCTCTGCTGATTTTCCAAGTTCTTTTGCAGCACCTGCTGCAGGTTGTGGAGTTTGGGGGGGATTTAGCCAGAGGCTCAGGGAGTTCTGGAAGGGCAAGAGCTCCCACAGGGCTCATGGGGGTGTCTGATGGCCCCCTGAGGCAGGGAGAAACCGGCTGGAACCCCGACTGTGTTCTCTTCACAGTGGTTTGTGGTCCTGGAACTTACAGTCCCAACAACGAGGCGACGTGTTGGACCTGTGCCAAACCTCGAGCCAGAACGTATGGAGCAAAATCCTGCTCTTAAACCGGCAGAGACTGCAAAACCAAAGAGCTGCTCTGAAAGAATTCTGGGTGTTGTGGTGTTCTTTTCATTTTAGCTGCCAGTCCTGCAATCCTCCATTCCCTTTGGAACAAAACATTCATGCACCCCTAGGTTTTCCTGTGTTCAGGGACCCCTTAGACTGCGAAAAATGCTGCTTAAAACACAGTGTTCATGCAAGGAAAAGTAATTAAATGGGAAGAAAAGGGAAGTTTGTCACGTGGCTTCGCGCAGAGTCTGTTTCTTGGTGGTGACACCAGACACGCCACAGCTTTGTGCTGCTCAGAGAACACAAAGGAGCTACAAACAATTCCAGGCAGGACGGCAGGTGGCTGTGGTGGAGTTATGTGCCAGACTGGCATATGCCAAAAATCTCTGTGAGGAATTTCTAGCAGATATTAACACAAGTATTTGATCTTTGAAATTTAAAAGCATTACGTTCCCCCCTTCTTTTTTTTTTTTTTTTTCCCCTCAGATTTCTTTCACTGTTTCTGAAATATTCCAGCCTGGACATGAGGAGAAAGGAAAATCAGGTCTGCAAGACAAAAGGGAGGGTGAGTAACAGATTACACAGCACAGCATTCAGGAGGATTAAGGACCCAGGTTATGATTCTCTCCTTGTTCCCAGAATAAAGAGGGAATAATCCAGAGGGAAGCAGAGAGAGTCTGCGGAGCCTCTTCCACCTCCTCCTGCTGCATCTTCCCCTTCAGCTGCAAGAAACCCTCGCGCAGGGCCCGGCTGGCCCCAGGTGCTGTAGGAACAGACGATCTCCTTACACCAGCTGTAAATTCCTGACGAGTTCACCGGATGATACAAATTGCCAAAGCACTGAGCTAATGGGAACGTTTTCTTCCCAGAAAAAACCTCGCCCCAACCCGCTTTGGAAGGTTGGCTGGTGGATCTGCAGCGATCCATCACCCTGCTCACAGAGTAAAGATTATTTGACCATTATCAAGAACTTTGTGTGCAACTCCAACTGTTCCCCAGCCCCAGCCGAGCCTCCCACAGCAGAGTTCCTGGAACATGAGTTTTTAGAGTTTCTTTCTGAGCTGTTCCCTGTGGGAGTTTCTACCTTCCAGACTCACTTCGTCGAGGGACATCAGTGAACTCAGCCTCTGTGTACATGTGGGAAGCAGTGCCCAGTTTTCCTCCTTTCTTTCACAAGGCAGGACTAAGTCAAGCAAAAGAAGCTTCTCCCACTCTACAACCCCAACTTCTTACAGCGTCTCGAAATTCCTTGGTGGGTATTCATCCAAAAATCGACCCGATTCAACCCAGTTTAACTTATCCACAGTGACAGGAACACAGCAGGAGGCGGCTCGGGCACAGACCCCGCTCCGAGCTTTTCAGAGTCATTACTTATTAAATACTGAGGAATAAAGTGTGCTGTAATGAGCATTTCCACTGCCCTTGGGCTGATTATCCTCGCTGCCAACTGGACACCGCGCACAGCTCAGGCTGAGACAGATGAAGCAGCCAGGCTCGACGGTGCTGCCTGGTTCTCTTGGCCTATTTCAGCAGGAGGAAATGCCACATGCATCAATTATGAGGGGAAAAAGCAGTTAAGTACATACGAAGTGCCGTGGAGAGTCACAAATGAACTGTACTCCCTCCTATAAGCTCTTACAGCACCCTGCACTTCTTTAGTGGCATTCAAACAGAGTGGGAAAAGTTGGACACCAGGAGGAAATTCTAGCCTGTGAGGGTGGGGAGGCCCTGGCACAGGGTGCCCACAGAAGCTGTGGCTGTCCCTGGATCCCTGGAAGTGTCCAAGGACAAGTTGGATGGGGTTTGGAGCAACCTGAGATGGCGGAAGGTGTCCCTGCCCATGGCAGGGGATGAAACTGATGAGTTTTAATGTCCTTTTCAACTCAAACCATCCTGGAATTCTACGATTCTAAAAGTAGAAAAATAACTCAAGTATTTAAGTGTCACATTGTGTCAGTAATTCTGCAGAGACTCATGAAAACCTGACAGGAAGTGGCTTCTCTCTGACCTTTCCTGTGTGAAAGTCCCCTGCATCCGGCCGGAGCCGAGTGCCTGGGGCGGCAGCCGAGCCTTTCGCTGCTGACACCCTCCCTCACACCTCTCTCTTCCCTGTCACACCTCGGGATTTACAAATCCCTGTGAACAGCTCTCACCTCAGCTGCTCCCATCCTTCTCTACCTCCCACAGCTTCAGCAAACCTGCAAGATCCTTCCTCGCTGCTTTAAACCCCCCTCAAATCCTCCTCTTCTGCTCAACTCTGGCTTTACAGGAGGGATCATGGAAACCTGGGCTGTGTCTGGTGCTCTTGGTGAGGTGCAGAAACTCCATCACCCCTGCGAGGCTCAGCCCTTGGAACCCCCACTTTAACCTGCCCTGGACAGCTCTGACCTCGCTCTGTGCCAAGGACCCTCACAACACCTTGAGAACACTGAGGAGTCCTCACAAAAGATTTTAGAAATTCAAACTTCCTGTCCTTTTTTCCACACAGACCTCCGGGATCTCAGCACGTATTGACAGAACACGAGAGCTTTGAAACATCCACAAATGGCAAAAATAACAGCAATAACCTGCCAGCTGGAAGCTGCAGCCCATTGTTTTCCCATCAGAGCTGCCTGGAACAACCCACTTGAGAAACACTTAAGGACCACGTGTTCAAACAACCACTGCAGAGCCGCAAACAGTGACGGGACTCGTCCATCAGGTGACAACGACACCTCTGCTCTGGTGGGAAAGTTGTCTTGTGACTTCCTGCAGCAGCCTTATTAACTCACAATCGAGATTTTCCTCTAAGTTTAAGCCAAGAGCAGTTGAAGGAGCTGCCCAGGACACAACTCACGGTTCCTGCTCGCAGCTGATAAGGAGAAGGGCTGTGGGAAGCAGCCAGAGCAGGTCCCTGGGATTGTCACCTCCCAGGGACTCATCACACCTGGGACAGGTGTGGTGCAACCCTGGCTGATCCATGCCCCAGGATCAGCAGGATGCCTCCAAGGACACATCCAGGACACATTTTGGTGGAAAGTTGCTTGAAAAAAAGCTTGACTGAGAGCCAAGGGTGTTCCAAGAATGCCCGGGTGACACTGAAGGTTCCACAGCCACAGACCCCCTGTCCTTCCACAGGAGGGGACCCAGACCATGGATGCTGATGGCCCCGGATATCCTGAGAGAGGAAAAACACCTGGAAATAGGACATTTCCCTCTGAGAGGGAGAACTTTGAGGGTCACGTAGTTTTATTAATTTGTATAACTCCATCTTGAAAGAACAGCTGCTGGAAAATGATCCCGGGACTCAGCCATGCCTGCCTTGGATGAGAGATGAGAGGGAAAATCACCAGGGAGTCTGGAGGGGAGCGTGTGGCCGGCTGAACCACTGAGCTCTCAGCCACAGGCACAGGAAGTGCTATTGTGATTTTTAGCTCTGCTTCACTTTCCTACCCACTGAAATTAAATTTTCTCCTGCCAAAACCCAGTGACCACACGAAGTGCCCAGCAGCCTTCCTAGAACCACTGGCAACATTGGATTAACGAGTCCTGTGCAGGCAGTGAACAAGAATGATTCATTATTGGCAGCAACTCAGCTGTACATGGATTTTTTGGGGTGAAAAGAAACAAATACAGTCCCCGAGTGAAAGGCGGGTGATGAAGTGTAGCCTGGCTTTAATCCCAGCGTAATCACTGCCATCGCTCCTAATTATCGATAAATATTTTTCTAATTGTGGAAATTAAACAATTAGACATCCTTCCTTCCCTCTTGGAAATCGAATCAGTTGGAAGTTCAGGATGCAGTCTGGGGCTGCCACTGCAGAACACGCTTCAATCGTGGGGGAAACAGGATTTCTCCCAAAACTTTCTCCCAGAGCCCCCCCAAAGCCCCCCCGCCCCTAACCCTGCTGCTGGGAGCACGGACCCACGGGCAGGGTGTCCCCTGGCACTGGATATCCTGGGAGTTCCCAGGAACACTCCTCGATCCCTGTGTTCCCAAGGGATTTCAGGGCCAAGCAGGCAAAGAGTCGTCGCCGCCAAGAGGATTCGGGTCGCAGATCTTGCCCCAGTAACACATTTTCCTCCATCCTGGAGAGGAGAGCAGGCCGGTTAATGACCGGGCGGGCAGAACTCCTTGGAAGTTAATAACGGAGATTTACTGGCGTGCTGGAACGCACTGAAGGAGGTCACGCTGTTAATTCTCCCTCTGCTGATCCCCGCGGATAAATCTACATCAGGAAACGAATTACCCAGAGAGGGGTATTAAAAGGCATGATTCTAATTCCTCGCTGAAGGAGAAGTGCTGCCTTTAACACTGAGCCCCTCGCACCCACCGCTCTCAGCAGGATCTGACCCACAGCGCCTCACAAATGGAAAGAGTTGGATGAGAAAATCCCTCCTTGGGATTTAACCATCTGGCAGGCTGTGTCCCCCTGCTCCTGAGACCTCCCAACACCCCAGACTGGCCACAGCACCCCCAGGAAATATCCCCATAAACCCATTTTTCTGTTCTTCCCCATTCCCTGTCACACCTGGTTAAATATCTGGCAGTGTTGACAGCCTAAGTCCAACACAATTCCATCCAACCCAGATCAAGTTACCTTCCCAAATCTTGCTGCAGATTTTTGTTAAACTTCTGATGTATTTTATCCCCCTCTACACCCACGCGGGCCAGTGGCTGTTCCACGTCCAGACAAACTCCCGGAATCCACTTCCTTTCCCCCGTGCTCATCAGCGTGGGCTGTAACGAGCCTGATGGTTTCCATCCAAATAATTCCACAGACAGGATCCAGAGCTGGGCTGACCCCGGGGGACTCAGCTTCATCCAGCCCTGTGAGAGGGGACACCCGCAGGACTCCAGGGAGCCCACGGACATGGTGGCAGCTGGGGCCACGTGTCCTGCGTGTCCCCCAGCCCTCCCCAGCTGCTCCGGGAGCCGCGGGAGGAGGATCCCCAGGGAGTGACCGGAGCGGGGGACGGCAGCCATCTGCTCCAGAGCCCGGGGTCTGCGTCTGGAAACAGCCGAGTGACAAACGAGGTTAATGTCCCACGAGCGGGAACTGTCACTCTGCGTTAGGGCCCGGGTTTCACCTTCCGTGGCACAACACTCAGCACGGATCACGCGGGGAGAGGCGCCGGCAGACCGGGACGGGCTGCGACCGGAGAGGCCTCTTGTGGGGACCGTGGTGTTGGAAGGACTTGTCCCTCCCGGCCATCGTGATCCTGCCCGTGTGCCACGCGATGCCGGGGGCTGCTCCGGTGGGGACGAGAGGGCAGGGAGCGGAGCAGAGCCCTGGGAAACCGCTCCGCGGGGTTCTGGGTGACACGGGGACCGGCAGCGGGCCGGCGACCTGAGCCGAGGCGCGGGTGTTCATTATTGAAGGCTGGGGCAGGGTTACCGGAGGGACGGGTGTCCTGTTTCTCCGAGCGCCTGCCCAGAAGGACATCGGATGTCACGGGCACCTCCTTCCTTAGCAGCCACGGCGTCACCAGGGCCCGGTGACCCACAGACACACACACGCCGGCCGCCAGCTCCAAAGTAAAAGCCAATTTTATTGTTGTATAAAGTAAGAACTAAAAGGTCCCTTAACCCAAACACGGATGGGTCGGGTGGTCCCGGCATCCCCCATGCTGCGGGCACAAGCCGTGGCCTGGGGGGAGCAGCCTGGGGGAGTTCAGTCGGGTCCCCGCCAGCCCCTTTTCCCCTCAGCCGGTTGTAGAGGGAGAAGGAGCTGCCGCGGGGCTGCGGGGAGGCACGGATGGGAGCTGGGGCCGAGGTGTTTGTGCGTTGCAGAGCTCCTGCTCTGTGCTGGAATGAGGCACTTGTGGAAGGGCGCGGACCCCGCTCCCGGCCGGCTCCGTCCCACGGCTCCCACCGGCACCGGGGCAGCGGTGGGGCCAGAGCCAAAACGCGCTGCCCGCGCCAGGGGCTGAGGCTGGGCCTGGCAACAAGCTGGGCCCGGTACAGAGGAGGTTCAAGCAGCTTTGGTTGGTGCTCTTGGTGAATTAAGGCAGTTTAGCATTGGTTGGTTTAAAAAAAGGCCAAAACCAGCAAAACCAGATGTCCCAGAGGCCAGACATGCAGGTGGAAGAGTCTGGAGCTGCTCTGGCTTTGCTCTGAGTTGCCACTTGGACCCTGCATGCCCAAAGGCGGGCACTGACCCCTGCCTGTGCCAGCCCTGTGCGCAGCATCACCTCCACCACTGCCACCAGGAACCTGCAGCCCAACACTGCAAGTGTCAAGAAGGGACTTTGGGATATTTTTAGGGGAGATTCAGGCTCCTGACAGCAGTGCGGGAGTGGGGAGAGGACGGAGGAGCCGTGGCAGCTCCCTCCACCCTGCTTCCCATCACAGTGACCGGTCAGCAGCTTGTGAGGTGGGAGCTCCCCTCTGGCAGTGATGGGAGCAGATGGCAAAGGGTGCTGCAAACACCCCCTCCTCGGGTCCCTCGAGCACCGAGGGGAAATCTGCTCCCCAACAACCCGGCAGTGCTGGACCCACTGCCAGGACCCCCAGCTGCCCCTCCATCAGCACCCACATCCCCTGGCAGCCCCAAAGGGCTCTGCCCCAGGGAGTTCATTCCCCATTTGGTTGTCATTCCCCACACCCCGAGGGGAAAGGCCCTGGGTTTGCCCATCAGTGACCCCATCTCTGAGTGGGGACCCTCATACCCCTTGTGCCACCTCGCCTGAGAGTGCCGGGAAAGGAGCTGGGCGTTGAAACGGGAGATGGGGCGGTGTGTCCCCACCTCCTGCCCCACCTCTTGGTCCCACTGGCTGCGGTCACAGCCAGTGACCCTCCAGGGCCAGTGACCTGGCAGGACACTGGCCTTGCACCCGGACAGCTCCTCCCCACTGCCCTCCCAGCAGGGAGCCAGGCCCAGGCTGCCCCGGGCTGCCGGACCATCCCTCAGGGAGCCGAGGGGAGCTGGGGAGAGATGAAAACACTGATTCCATCAATGCCCCAAGGGATCTCTGCAAAGGAAATATAAAAACTTTTAGATGAAGTCCAAATGTCCAGGTCAGTCAGAGCAATGGCCGCATGCCAGGGGGACGCTCCAGGTCACTCCAGTCCTGCATAACTTGGGAGGATGCTGCGGATCCTCCATGCTCATGGCTGATATCCATCCCTGACCTCAGCCACCAGAGCCAGGGACTCATCAGCCGTGGCTGCTGCTGCCAGGAGGAGAACAGAACAGATCCATGAGTATCTCTGTGCGATGCCGGTGGCTGGTGACAGCTCCTGCAGCTGTGACGAGCCCCTGGAGCAGCCGGTCCCCAGTTCCACACCTCCCCATGTCCTGCAGGACGTTTGTGCTCACACCACAGTGCTGATGGTGGAAGACTCCTCCGATCGCCGCTGCTTGCTGGGCAGCGACTTGAGATATTCCAGGTGCCGCCGGGCGTCCTCCTGGTTCTGCCGCACGTAGTAGACCAGGTAGGAGATCACCATGGCGAACCAGCCGAACATGGTGACCAGCATGGCGATGTCCGTGGTCTTCTTGTACACGTTGCAGAAGTCTGTGTCGGCGATGACCTGCAGGAAAGCTTTGCCAACATGCTCCTCCTGTGTGGAGGAGTCGCACACGATGCCCCCTGAGGAGTCAGCTGCCAGCTCCACAGCGCGGATCAGCTCCTGCAGCCGGCAGTCACACAGCCACGGGTTGTTGGACAGGTTCACCTTGGCTTTCAGGTTGCTAAAGGCGTCTTTGCTGACCGACACCAGCCTGTTGGAAGACAAGTCCAGAGAGTGCAGGTGCTCTGCCAAGCCCTGGAAAGCCCCACTTTCAACTCTGGAGATGGCGTTGTGGGACAGATCCAGCTCCAGCAGGAGTGGCAGGTCCCGGAAGGCATTGCGGGGCAGGAAGGGGATTTGGTTGAAGTCCAGGTAGAGCTTGTTGGTGTCATTGGGGATGTCCCTGGGGACCTCAGTCAGCTGAGCGTTGCTGCAGCGAAAGGTCTTCAGCCCCTCCTCTTCTGAGGGGTAACAGCCCTTGGGGAAGGCAGCGGCTGAGTGGAAGCAGGAGCCCAGGAGGAAGAGGAGGAGGAGGAAGAGGCTCTGCAGGAGCAGTCCCATGGTGATGGGGAGGAGAGGAACCCGTTGTGCCACAGTCATGGTGCTGCGCTGCCTTCCTCACGCCCACAGCGGCTTCAGCTGAACTCGGCACATCTGAGACAGGGACAGCAAGGGGACAGTGTCAGGCAGGGGGGACATGGATAGAACTGTCACTGCGCTGGCTGTGAGCACCGCACCTGATCCTGGCCATGAGGCAGGGACAGGGATGGGGACCGGGACAGCCGTCACAGCTCACACTGTCCCCCACGCATGGCCATCACCTCGCTCTGGGCTCCTGCGTGGCAGGATCAGGCCCCAGGGGCTGGGCAGGGCTCCTGCGCCGGCAGCTGGGCTGTAACAGCCGGAGACGCTCGGGCTGAGCCAGAGGCGGGGTGAGCTCCCGCCCTGCCAAGGTCACGGCGCCGCGATCGCTGCTCGCAGGAGGCCGATACATCCTGCGGCGGCCGGAGGACGCACCAGAGCGAGCCCCGGCTCCGGGCGAGCGGCCGCTGCAGGCGGCCCCCGGGGAATGCCACGGAAAACATGTGCAGGCAGCGGCTCAGCAGGTTTCTGCTCCCGGCTGCGCTCTCCGGGAGTGCCCGGGGCACAGGCGGACGCGCGGCGGGTTTCTCCTTTCGAGGGGACCGGCACAGGTGGGTGCTGGGTGCTGCTGTGCTCTGCCCACTGCAACCCCACCGTGGGGTCGGGCTGCTCACACCACCCCGTAACCATGGGCCCCATCCAGCCCTTGATTCCGGAGGGGAAAAACGTCAGCAGGAAAGAAACAAAAACAGAAAAAGGAAATTCAGTAGAGCCGAGCATGCAACGAGTTCCCAGGGTGGCAGCAGCAGATAAGGGCCGTGTCTGAGGCTCCGAGCGCTGCCCGGCTCTCCCAGCCCTGGGTCCCACCACGTCCAGGGGTCCCAGCCCGTCCCTGTGCCGGCTGTGGCAGTGAAGCTCTGGAGGCAGAACCCAGGTGCTCTCCCGCCATCCCACAACCAAAGCCACTGGCGCTAACAGGCGCCTGTGTCACCTGCTCAGGCAGAGCTCAGTGCTGCGGGAGCCACTAGCTCTGCCACCAGCAAATCTGCCTGCTGCTCCCACTGCTCCCCGGAGCACCCCAAAAACGGCAAACCCGCTTCGGGGTGCTAACCGGGGCTCCTCGGTGTGACGCAGAGGTGGCCACCCAAGGGTGGTCCCCACAGCCCAGGCAGGTGAGCACCCCGAGCGCTGGGCACAGTCACACAGCCGTGCCACGCCGAAACACCCCAAGGTCACACCTGTGCAGAGCTGACCCTGCACTGCCGGAGCCCCGCGAGTCCTCAGAGGGAACCACAGCTCAGGGCACACCAAGGGCACCGGGACCCTGGAGCCCGACACTGCACCAGCCCCCCCAAAGCTTCCAGAGGTAACCTGGGACAAACACAGCCCCTTGGTACCCTCTTCCCTCTGCCCGGGAAACCCCCGGAATGAGCCGGGACCCGGTGTCCCGGGAGTGGGCTGCTTCGTCCACGGGACCGGGACATCCCCGCGGGTGGGATGCGGAGCAGGCACGGCAGTGACAGCCAGCCCCTGCCCACCGCGGGTTTCCCAGCCCGCAGCAGAGCGCGGGAGTCCCCCGCCCGACCCCGGGGGTCGCCGCCAGCCCCAGGAAATGCGGCTGAGGAGCCGGGGGCAGTGCGGACGCCAGGACCCTCCGTGCGCCCGGGGATGCCCGGGGATCCCCCCGGCCCGCTCGGCACCGGGGGCGTCGCAGGCGAGGGAAGCCCCGGTGCTTCCCCGGGGGAAGCTCCGCTCTGCGTGGCGCTGCCGACCCTCCCCTCCCCGCCTCCCGCCCCGCCGGAGGTCCCGTTGCGGACTCACCTGCCTGTGCAGCCCCCGGCGGCGGAGCGGCCGCGCCCCGCGCAGCGCGG
>VYZT01036557.1:79995-97079 GCA_013400735.1 Pomatostomus ruficeps
GCGGGGCCGGGGGAAGGAGCCTCGCGTGGGCCCGGCCCGAAAGGAAAACACCGCAAAAGAGAGAAGCGGGTGCTGGGACGGAGCCGGGAAGCGGCGGGGTGGGAGTGGGGGGTCCCGGTTAGGTAGTGCGGGTCCCCACGGGGGGGTCGCGCTGTGCAGAGCCCGGCCGGGAGCGGGTCCTGCCCCGGCCTCCCGGGGCACCGTGCCGTCCCGGGAAAACGGGGAGGAAAGTGGGGTCTGGGACCGCACGTGGGCCCGGAGGAGCCCAGCCTCGGCCTTTTGTTCTTGTTCGAGATTTTCCATTAAATCCGTGAGAAAAGGCCGAGGGGGCAGCACCCCCGCCCTCAGCCGGGGCGGCTCACGCGTGTCCTTGTCCCCGTGTTCCCCGTGTCCCCTCCGGGGCTGTGGCAGCCCCGGGGCCCCGTGGAGGATCCGGGCAGCGCTGGGGCTCAGACATGTCCAGCCCAGCTCCGGGCTGGACGGACACGGAGCGTTGTGTTCCCAGTCTCACCTCTCACCCAGCAGCCGCCTCCCAGCACAGCCCAGTTCGCCAGCGTCCCCCGTGTTCTCCGGGCTCCGGTTCATCCGTTGCCATCGGCAAAGAAGGGTTTAAAGGATTTGTTTGGGAGGTGGCAGCTGTTGCTGCCGGAGATTGGGATCTGTGATCCGTGGGATCATCGTCACCTGCAGTCTGGGAACACTCAAGATCAAGATAAGCCCACGAACCCTCGTTCCTTCACCAGCCCGGCGAAGATCCTGCAGCGGGGTGCCAGGATCCTGCAATCCCTGGGGAAGGGTGACAGCACTGCCAAACCGTAGGATCATTTATTTAGGATGGAAGAGGCCTTTAAGATCATCAAGTCCAAGCATTAAGCGAGGGAGCGGGAGCAGATGGTGGTCACACTCCTCTGGGGACAAAGGTGAGCGAGGAGCTGCCCCTGCACAGGGAGCAGGACAGGAAGGATGAGGCAGAGGGAGGGCCCAGCTCCACCGCCACGTTGTGCCCTTTGCCACTGGCCACAGCTCCGACTTTTCCCCTCCTTGGATGGCCACTGCCCAATGTCAGCACAGCCCTGACCTTCACCCTCAGCCTGGTGCAACATTCAGGCTTTTCTGTCCCAAAAAAGAGTGGGAAAGCAGAGCCTGGCAGCAGCTGCTCTGGGAAAGGGGAGCTGGAGTCCTTCCCGTGGTGGGCTGTGCCTTGTTGTCCTGCAGGTGAACAAATCCTGGTGTGGAATTAGAAAGCAAACACGGGCTGTGGGATGGGGGTAGGGACAGAGCTCTGGAAACTCGTGTGCCCTCAGCCAGGCTTGTGCAATCCGAAATTTGGGAAAGCTGGGCCAAGGGCTGCACAGCCCAGGGCAGAGCTGGTGAAATATTTAAGGTGGGGAAAGACAGAATTGGAGATGTGGAATCACCCTGATTGCAGCAGTGTCCTTATCTCCTGCAAGAATGAATTAACCTCTCGTATGTTCCAGCATCCCACCCCGCTAATCCTTAATTTTGCAAGGAAGGGAAACTGAGGCGCAGGAAGGAGAATTGCTTCACATGCAGCTTCCAAGCTGGGCCCTTTCCCACTCTGCTGTGGGTCTGCAAATGCCGTCGTTTGCAGAGGAGACCAAGTCCAAGCTGCTCCTTAGTTTTTGGAAGTCAGATCATGGCTGGAAACTCCACGGCACCAGCCACGTGCACCTCTGGCCACAGGGAGCTTCCACAGCCTCTGGGTAACGGTATCACTTCAGGAAAGACTCCTGGAGAGAAGATTTTTAACTGTTGAAGGAATTAGATTTCAAGGCCTCCAGCGAGAGCACGGATCCCTTTCTGTGGGCAGTCCCTTCCCGCATCCCTCCTCCTGCACCCCTGCGTCGCTCCGAGACCCAGCCGTACGGTTCCTCCTGCTGCACAGCTGGAATCCCACAGGCACAGCTCTCTGTGGAGCATCCCACTGTTCCTCACGCCTGTCTCCAGCCTCCTCCAGACTAAACAAACCCGTTTCCTTCCAGCTGTCCTTGCAGGTCATGTTTTTCCTACACCTCTGCTGATTTTCTCCAGCTCCTCCCAGGACTGGACAATGTTCACCCAGCATCCCAGGAGAACTATTTCCCATGTCTGGCACTCAGCACTCCTGTTTACACGTCCCATAGGGTGTTTTGGTTTTTGTTGTTGTAACAATCCGACTCTTTTTGACTCATTTCTGCTTCACCCCAACCCCCAGTTTTCCTTCTGAGAGCCCAGGTTTAGGACAGAGCTGCTCCCCCTGCCAGGAGTGAAGTGCTGAACTCTGGCTCCCAGTCCTGTTTCCAGACCAAACTTTGGGCTTTTCTCTGGAATATCCACAATCTGGTGAGCTGGGAAACAAGGGAGTGAGCACCCCGCAGACCTGCAGCCTCTTTCCTGGCAACAAAATCCTTCTCCAGGTATGAGGCCCCTGATAGAGGGAGGTGAGGATCTGCAGCGACAGATCCGCCTGTGTGGATGGAAGAGGTTTGGAAGTTTGGAGCGTTCCAAGAGCTGTGGAGTGAAGTCTGGCTGTGAGTCCCAGCCCTGGGCAGGAGTGGGGCCGGTGCCAGCTCCTGAGACGAGCCAGGCCCAGCGCTCCACGAGGGAGCTGGGAACAGCTGGCAGGGAGAGAGTGTGATGTTGGATCTGGCTCGGGCTCGCCTCTGGAGAGCTGGAGCGAACTGCAACACGGCTTCCAGCTGTGGGAAGCAACAGCAAAGCCACGAGGCCAGACATCAGGAAACAGCCCTCACCGTGGGGTCCTGAAGCCAAGGAGGATGAACTGGATCATCTCAGCAAACTCCGCTTCCGTGGGACACAAAGATGATTTTACATAAGAATTTCCTTGATTTTGGTGTGAAGATTTTCAGCTTTACAGTGGGTTTAGTCTGTGGTGTTTCCTGTGATCCCTGGATACCAGTGAGCCAGAGCTCTCCTGCTGTGAGTGACCTCCTGGGAGTGACCGATACCTGCTGCCACTGGCGCTGTGTCAGTCCAGAAAGCCACTTGATACCTTCCCTGTCTCAGGGGCACCACTCCAAGGACGTGCTCTGAGAAGGTGACACTCTCTTGTCCTCCTTCCTGGCATTGTCCAGAAAACCATCTTTGTGCTCCTCCTACATGGCAGCCGTTCTTTCCAGGTAGGGGAAGGGCCACCTCCTCCACAGCTCTTCCTCCTGAAACATCCTCCCAAGGCACTTTGCCCTGTTATCTCTCCCTTTTTACTTTTCATGTTCCTCAAGAAGAATCTCATTCCTTCCCTGCGGGGCAAATTTTTTTTTTCCCTCTATTTTTTCCTCCTTTGTAAGTCTTAAATCTGAAGGCAAAACACGTGAGCCAGAGCAGGAGACCAGCAAACCTCCTGAGCTGTGCAGAACCCTGCCAATTTAGTTAAATTAATTAGGAGATCTGTTGATACAGAGCCTTTCCTCTGCAAATACTGTGTTCCCAAGTTTAAGGCATGCTGACTGCATAAACATGCAGGAAGCTTCCTGTGCTGTGTGTTTCCGTGATGTGGGACGAGAATTTAAAAGTGCTTAAAAGTATTGGTTTGAATTTTGTCGGGCAATCGTGGGATTGAACCTCAACACCTCGGCTCCAGGAAAACATCTCAAATCACAAGTAGCTTCTGTCACAGACAAGCTTCCCACACATAATTCCCAAATCTCAACCACTCCCGGAGTTAGCGACGTCAGCCCTAAGAATGGCAATAACGAGGGGCAGAGGAGGGAACTGACTCGGGATTTTTATAGCAAACAGCAGATTTGGGGTTTGCTTAACAACCAGCCAGTGCTCAGCCCTGCTGAGCAGTTTGGATCCGGGCTCTGACCCTCAGTGTTTCTGTTCCAGGGGCTCCCGTCAGGCACCAGAGGCAGGATGAACGTGGGGACGGCGCACAGCGAGGTGAACCCCAACACCCGAGTCATGAACAGCCGCGGCATCTGGCTGTCCTACGTGCTGGGCATCGGGCTGCTGCACGTCGTGCTCCTGAGCATCCCCTTCTTCAGCGTCCCCGTGGTCTGGACTCTCACCAACATCATCCACAACCTGGTAAGGGAGCGGCGTGGCCCGGGGCACACCCGGGGAGCCTCGGCACAGCTGTTCCTCTGAGCAGTCTGCTGAGATTCCTGTCGAAACAATTCCTTTGTGTTTCCAAAGATGCCGGGTGAGTTGCTCAACCTCCAGCCCTCAGCCTGTACCGGTGCCTCTGGGTCATGGATTTAAATCCAGCACAGGTACAGGTGAGGCAGCAACACCTGGTGAGGCTGCTCAGAGGGGACACGGATTCATTTCCTGTCCTTTGTCATGTCCCCTTCTCAAAGGGGTCTGTGACAGGCCCCAGACATTGGCAAGACATCAGTGGGGTTGATAAAACCTGAACTGGCCTCATGAGAGTTAAGAAAAAACAAGATTAACCCCTAGATTTTGTTCTGCTTAAAGTAAAAGATAAGTCCAGGAACTGATTCCTCCCTCTAAAGACCAAGTCCCCACATAGGTCCCCTTGGGCACAGGGGACAAAAAACTTCAGGGATGGAGCAACTGATGGTGTGTCTTTTATTTTTAATAATATCTCAGCCTGGGAATATTCCAGAGACAAAAATGACAGGGATTGAGGACCCTCATGATAAGTTATTACTAGCGAGGGATAAAAACCTCCACAAACGCCCAAACTGGAGCTGCTCAGGGGATAAAAACAACCACAAACCCCCAAACTGGAGCTGCGCAGCGCTCAGCTCACAAGCTGCTGGCTTCTCATCCATCTTCGCTGTCAGCTTTAGGTTCTGGGGACAAAAAGGAATTTAAAGGCCAGGACTGGCTGTACTTTGGAGCCGTGGTGCAGCCAGACAGTTTGTGACTTGTGTTCCCCCCGGTAATCAGGGGGTGACAGACCTGCTCCCAGCACGTTTTCGGGGAGCATTCGGCCGTGCCGCAGCAGGCAGGCGCTAATCTCCCGATCCCAGAGATCGCAGGGCTGTAATCTCGCCACCACCTCCTTGGCTCACACCCAGGAACCGAGCGAGAGGCCTGACGTGGAGCAGCCGAGCTGCCCCGGCCTTTCCCAACTCTCCTTCCCCTGCTTGCCCGGCCGCTCCGGGTGTTCCAGCAGCGCCGCATCCCTCTAGCGGATCGGCGCGGGGGTGCAGCTGGCGGATCCGCCGCGCTGCCTCTGGGCTTGTTGGGATGCAGGGCCCCGTGTGCCTCACGCTGTGTGTCCTGCAGAGCATGTACATCTTCCTGCACACCGTGAAGGGAACCCCCTTCGAGACCCCGGACCAGGGCAAGGCGCGGCTGCTCACGCACTGGGAGCAGATGGATTATGGAGTCCAGTTCACCGCCTCCCGCAAGTTCCTCACCATCATGCCCATCGTGCTGTGAGTATTCCGGGGCGGCCGAGCTGCCTCGTGTCCCGGTACCCCTCAGTGCTCTGTCCTGGCAGGGAATTCCTCAGCTCAGTTTGCCTCTCCCTCTGTTTCCATCCCCGCTCTCCAGGTATTTTCTAACCAGCTTTTACACCAAGTACGACCGGATACACTTCATCATCAACACCATCTCCCTCATGAGCGTCCTGATCCCCAAACTGCCTCAGTTCCACGGAGTCCGGATCTTTGGGATCAACAAGTACTGAGCGGCGTGGCCGGAGCGGATGGCGGAGGAGCAGGGCAGAGGGGGGATTCCTTCTCTCCAGCCCCATTCCCTCCCCGCACGCGGACTGGGATGTGGTTTCGCGGCGGCTGTTTGAACGCAGATCCCAACGGACACATTCCGCATGCTGGATCCTCGTGCCCAATAAATCCAAACCAGCTCCAGAGTAGAGTTTAGTGCGGAGCAGGACGCGCAACACCGGATTTCTCTTATCCCAGGGCCATCGGTAGATGCAAAACCACTGAGACTTTGAGGTACAACAAGGATGAATTCTGGCAAGAGTCTCATCTATTCCAGGCGTGGAGTGACAAGGATAGGGATGAGGGGAAAAGCTTTTAGTGCTGGTACTATTGCTGTGGTAAATGCACTTTAAAACACATTTCCCTTCCCGAAGCCGGGTGCTTTGAGCAGAACGTGGGGGAAATCCAAAGGGATACAGCCAGACTTTCCCAGGACTGGATCGTTTTGGGGTCTGATTTCCAGTTTTAGGTGGGAAGTGGGAGGGGGAAGTGAACGACGGATTTTTATTTTGCAATCGTTGACACCACTGAGAAAGGGAAGTTCTTTTCCCAAAAGCAGCGCAGGAAGGAGTGACCTGCAGTTTGACCGGGGAAAAGGCAGATAGATCCTAAATCATGCTCGTTATTTTCAGTTTATACCCAAATCTACTCAGATAACTCCTCTCCCCACCCCAAACTGCTGTTTTTAAGTGCGCAGGGGCTCAGTGGGCATTTGGATCAAGGGCTGGAGCAGGTGATTTAATGACTGACAACAAATGCCCTGGAGCTCCTTGGAGCATGGACATGAGCAGGTGTGGGAGAGGCTGACGCTGGACAGGTACAGGAGGAGGGCTGATGGCCCTAATCAAGCACGCAGCCATCCTTGATTTTAATTTTCTCCTCACTTCAGCTCCTTGGTTGCTTAAGTGCACGTGGCTGGGATTTGCCAGTCCTCCGCAGACTCAAGCGAAGCGAGGGTTGGATTTCTGGCTTACCTGGAAATCTGTCCCTCAGCTCCACGCCCAAGGGCTGCAGCAGCACCAGCAGCAGATGAATTGACCTGCAGAAGGAGTCAGTGGGTCACTGATAATAGATTATTTCGCACAGGAACAAAATCGAGCCTTTTCCCCCTAAAATTACCACCTAAATAAAGCAGGCTTAGGTTTCCTGGCTGAGACAGCTTTTTACTGTTTTACTGAAAAGCAGAATTACCTGATTCTCCTTTGGGTTGTGTCCCAGATGGAATGAGTTTTCCCTCACTCTTCCCCCGTAACCCCACAAAAACCTGTATTTTTGTTGTCTTAGTGCTTATATTGTCTCACTTTTTTTGACAATGGTATAAATCTTTTAAATCTGGTTGGTTTTTTTTTTCCCTGCAGTAGCAAATCCAGTTTTAGAGGCCGTGGTGGAGAGTGCTGAGGTTTTGGATGGTCTGAGCATAGGACATGGAAGGGGGAATTTCAGATCTGTTACCACTCCATGCATAATTTTAGGCAAGTTGCTTCACTTCTCTGTCAGACTTCCTATTGGACTGCCACAGGGAAGGGAAAATATGGAGTGTACCTCAGAGGGAAGTGGAAATCCAAGTGAAAAGGAAGTTTTCAAGCAGGTAGGAGGAGAAAAGAGTCTGGCTGGAGACCCCAGGGTGTTGACAAATGTGCAATTTCCTTAGTGGGCAGGTTAAACCTTCAAACCCAGGACGGAAAAGCTGCTGCTTTAGCTGAGGTACTCGCTACCCTAATCGGCTCTTTAAGCTACTAGACAATGATAATTGTGATCAAAATAGAGATATTTCATCAATCAGCTGGGAAATGACGCGGACACGAGCAGTGTTCCTGCGGGAAAGGCTGCTCCAAGGAGGGGCAGGTCCTGGCAGGGTGGCTGAGGCTGGACCTGAAATGCTGACTGTGGTGCTGAACGGACCTGAGTGTCTGCCCAGACACCACTTCCATCTCCAGGGGAAACAGAAGAAAACTAATTATTGTCGTAGAAAACATGGGGAAAAACATCTTTTTTTTTTTTTTTGCAACGGAAACAGTCTCTAGATGCTTTCAAACGTGACTCCTCACAGACAGACGTATGCTGGGTATTTCTAAGCATGTGCACATCACAGATTTGTAAGTTTAGAATAATTATCAATTGAAAGGATTGGCTTTGGGGGGTTTTTTTGTGAGATACAGCAATTGCCAGAGTCTCCTTGAAAGCATTAACACAGCTGTGGGTTTGAACACATTACTTGTACTGGTCACTGACACTGTGGGCATCTGACCCTGTTTTCTTAAATTAAAGATCAACTGGGACCCAGAATGGGATTATAAACTTCTCAAACAAGCAGGTTCTAAAGTCTAGAGCCCCAAACTTGTAATTAAGGCTTCGCCTAGCAACAAAAGGAAACTTTTTTTTATTTCTCTCCTTCACACAAATGATCAAAACAGCCGATGCCGGAGTCATGTGACACTTTGCAACACAGGTGTGGTGTTTTTCCACGAAATAACTGAGATTAACTCAGACTCAGTTAATCCAACCAAGGGAAACTTAAATGGAGACAGGAGAAATATGGAAAGAAGCGAGTTGGAGAAAGATCTCATGTTCTAACGTGGTGCGTTAAGTATCTATATATGATTAGTAAGTATTGGAATAATTACACATTGGGTAGAATCTTCCTTAAGATCCCAATTTAAGGGTAGGTGTCAGGATTAATCAAAAATAAAAAGCAGGAAGTTAATTGTTATTAAAGCACCGTTCTTGGGTGTACCTGAGGCAGTCTGAAGTGAAAGGACAGTGTGGGCAGGCTGAGGGGTTGTCAGACGTGTCCTGGCAGGGGACAGATCTGGGGTGAAGCCACATTGTGAGGAAAAATGAAACGTGAGCAGAACTCCTTTGAGAGTGGAGTTTCGCCCAGGTGCCTGCATGGAGGAGGTAACTGATGGTTACTGGTTTTAAATGGGATTGTGATCATGCCACACTTGGCAGATTTCCTCTCACACTTGTCCTGTATCGTGATCAGGGCAAGTCTCACCTGGAGAAATCAAATCTCCTGTGATGGAGAAACCATTCCTGGTAAGAAGGTACTTCAAGCTTTTCTCTTTTGTTCTGCAATGAAAGAGAAAAGCTTTTGAAAGGCTGGAAGCCTTCTCAGGAACTGGCAGCAGCCTGTCCCTGCACTGGGCGAAGCCTCCTCAGCCACTGTCAGCACCACGCACGTTTCCATGGGGTACGGCAGCCCCTGCTCCTGGAGCGTCGGAAAACCAGCGA
The DNA here is from genome assembly GCA_013400735.1 of Pomatostomus ruficeps. Lineage (NCBI taxonomy): Eukaryota > Metazoa > Chordata > Aves > Passeriformes > Timaliidae > Pomatostomus > Pomatostomus ruficeps. The sequence continues at coordinate 88,893 of VYZT01036557.1, forward strand.
GTCCTCGCAGCCGGATGCTCCTGAATCAGGGATCCTGGCTCGGGAGTCGTTTCACAGAGCTGGCAAACAGTCCAAACCTTTGCAGGAAAAAGCCTTTTAAAATAAACTAGATGGAGGGCTACTTAATTCTCCAGTACTTTTACGTTTGAATCACTGTTGAATTTTGGGTTGTTTTCAGAAGCTCGGTACTGGCCCTCGAGGAGGGGACAGCAGTGGGTTAACACATTAATATTCCTCATTGTGACTTATGTTGCTTTATCATTGCCTAGAATATCTTTTAAGCATGTGAGTGTTGGTGTGTCCATATCCTCCTCGGATCAGTAAAATCCGATTAATTAGTCGGGAGGTTTTTTGTAAAGGAATGTTCTGTACAAAGTTTTAGGGGTTTTTTTCCCAGTAGCCTTCTTTTTGCTGTGGATACAGGAGTCTCATGTAGAGAACTTTCTAAAATAAAAGTGTGAATATTTTTATTACTCCTTTGTACAGTATTCTAAGAGAGACTAATAAAAGTGAAGTATTCAGGTAAAAACTTGCACTTGCCTCCTGGAATCTTCGCACGGATGGATTTTGCTGTCAGACAAGCGTGGCAATGAGTCCGGGAAACATGGAATGGCTCGGGTTGGAAAGCTCCTTAAGGCTCATCCATTCCTGCCTCCTGCCATGGGCAGGGACGCCTTCCACTGTCCCAGGGTGCTCCAAGCCCCGTCCAACCTGGCCTTGGACACTTCCAGAGATCCAGGGGCAGCCACAGCTGCTCTGGGCACCCTGTGCCAGGGCCTCACACCCCTCACAGGAAGGAATTTCTTGTCAAAATCCCCTCCTGAGTCCCTTTGTCCATCTGTAAAAGAAGAGCAGCGTTACATGGCTCTGTAAAGTTGACTCATGCAGTGATGCAATAGTTTGGCTGGAGGGGACCCTAAAGCCCATCCAGTCCCACCTGCTGCCAGGGACAGGGACATCTTCCTGTCCAGTCTGGTCCGGGATGCTTCCAGTGATGGAAGTGATTACATCTCCTGGAGATTACAGGAAGAGATTACATCTCCTTCATCTCTAGATGTTTGAATTATCCACAGTCCCTGCAGCAGACTCTGCTCAATGACTGGAAAGGAAGAGTTACGTAAGCCAAGGGCCGGTTTGTGGAAACGCAACACCGGCAATGAGGATGTAAAATTACTGAAGTGACCTCACAGCTGGGAAAAACCCCGGAGAAGCTGCTGTGAACAGCCAGGGACCCTTCAGTACAGATTGGGTCTAGCACTGCCCCTGCCCAGGAGTTGCTTTGGGGAGCTCTCCGTTAGCAAGGTAAGAGAAATCAATTTACGCTTTGCAGGACTGTGAGTTGCGTGTGAGTTTCCTGTGTGACTTGCGGCTCCCATATTTGGCAAACACTTCCACACCTCTGAGCACGGCCAGAGAAGCTTCTCCCCGGTCCTGCTGCTCTCAAGAGGCCACATCACCTCGGCAGCCCCGTGGTCTGCCCCGCACACCTCGCACCCCACAAACAGGTGAGTGCATTATCCCGAAGCTTTGGGTGGGGGAGAGGGTTGGCGGGAGCGCTCTAAGTGCTCTTGTTTAGTTTTTCTCTCTATTCTTGAAGACTTCCAATGAATGAGTCCTGGAAGTGCTGCTAACACTGATCAACCCAGGCTATTTGTCCTTGGAATGGTTTACACTGAGAGAGAGCAGGGTTAGGTGGGATATTGGAAAGAAATTCCTCCCCCTGAGGGTGCTGAGGCTCTGGCACAGGTTGTTCAGAGAAACTGTGGCTGCCCCGTGTATGGAAGTGTCCAAAGCCAGGTTGGACAGGGCTTGGAGCAACCTGGGAGAGTGGAAGGTGTCCCTGACCATGGCACTGGGGGAATGGGATGAGCCTTAAGGTCCCTTCCAACCAAAACCGTTCTGCATTGCTCAATTTCCCCAGCTCTGTCCTGCTGAGTACGAGAAAAGTGAAACTGAAACTTTTTGATGAAAAAAAGCCATGTGAGAAAACAAACAGGGATTTGTTTCTGGCCCTCAAACACCAGCTCTCCCCTGCAGACCACCAGGGCCTGCCCAAGGAGCTGGGCTGGGCTGATTTCTCTTTATTTTGGCACACATTTGCCCCCAAAATCAGCACCCTCGGAGTCTGCCTGCTGCGTTCTCTCTGCACAATGATGGGTTCACCAGCAAACAGGGACGAGGGCAAGCAACCCCAGCTTCTGCTGCTTCCTCTCCAAACACTCCCTGTAACAACCCTGTGAGACTTGTGTCCTTGGATAATGTGGGGGGTTTTGAGTCATTATTTTGAAATCTTCTTAGTCATTAAACTCACATTTTGATACAGTGTGAGTTTTTATTTAAATAATATATTACTTAAATTATTTAAAATAATTCGGCTTAACTTGTGTTGCCTCTTTCTCAAGGCACAAATCCCCTTGGCTTCGCTTCAAACCTTCAGCCACAGCAGAATGTTTAAAAAACTCACCAAATTTCTTGTAAAGCAAATGGATCCAAGCAAAGAATTGGTCCCTGTCGAGAGCATCGCAGACAATGAGCACTTCAGGCCTCTCTATCTACTGAAAAAAAAAAGCAAACCAAAAAGCATATTCCACTCAGCTCCCTACTACCGGCGGACAGGATTCACACTGGAGGATGTGCTGCTGCCTGGAGAAGATGGCAAAAGCATAGGTAAAGCTCAAATTTATCAATCTGAAGGTGACAAATTCCTTAGATCATGTGTTTGGGTCATTTATGGCTGAGCTGTACCATGTCCCAGCTTTCCTGCGTGTGATAAACTTACAGCGCTGAGTCTGTGCAATCCCGCTTAAGACAATGCACGGAATCATTTCAGAGTTCCTCCGTCAAGACTTCAGCCAATTTACTCTCACAAAAGTCAGAGCTGACCAAGCTGATGGAAGTCTCAGCGTTTCTTCCGACCCTGCAGGCGTAGGGGTGAAGGGAGGTGCCTGCTTGTCCAAGGCGTTTTCCATCATGCCGCAGAAGAAGAGCGTATCACTGGAATTGCTGGAGGCGCTGAGGAGAGACAGGTAAGGAACGGCAACGGGAGCACACGCGCTCCAGTCATCCCCTTCCAGCCCACAATGGGTCAAAAATCGGTTTTCAAGTGCCTAAAACGAAGATTAAGAATTTTTAGGGCAGGAATTCCCTCTAGCTAGGCCAGGTTAGGGAATGGAGTGACAAGGTCCTCCCTGAGGCTCCTCTCCTACAGGCTTATCCCCTCAGCTGCTCCAGATCCTTCCCATGCTTTTTCTCTTTCAGAGGAATCAACATGGATCACTCCTTCATCCGGCAGCTGCAGAAAACAGACATCAATCTCTACGTGGTGACCGAAATCCTCGAAGCCTCAGAGGAGGCCGTCTACAAGGAATCCACCAAGGCAGACGGGGGCATCAAGGCCAAATTTTACGCCACATTCTGTGCACAGGTTTGGATTCTCTCTCTCTTTTCTTCCCCAACACCTGCACCCAGCTGTTCTAACCGGTTGTTTTCTTTATCCAGAGCACCAGGGAGGACAAACAAAGCATAGTCATACCCAAGGGCTGCACCCTGGCCTACAGGACCATCCCGCTACACATTAGAGACGGAGCATGGGGTAAGTAACTTCCAGAAATGACCAATTCCTTCAGTCAGGAAACAGTGCACAAGAGGAAGAACGTTTTATGAAGCATCACTTGGCCCCAGAGCCACCCTCAGCTTGTCTGCAAAGAGATGGAGGCAGTGTGAGGGACAGAAATCCCCTGGGAGAGGTCAGATAACCCACGCAAGGTCAAAGTTGCTGTTTGGGGAGGGGTCAGTACAGCAAGGAAAGAAGGAAGCCTCAGATCTACGTTTCAGGAGCTGCAGAGCTCCCGTTGATAAACAGCACAGAGTTTGGGTTGTTTGTTTTCTTTTCCTGCTCAGAAGAGAAGAGCCAGGGAGAAAACCGGGTGGGTGAGCACCAGTGGAAAAGCTGGTATAGGAAACTGTCCTTTTTATCCTGTTGCAGATCTGGATTATTTCCCAGCAGAACCTGTGAGAAATGCAGTTTATGTAGCTGATGGTAAGTGATGTATGTTAGAGCTTCCACTTGCACAACTTTTACCTGCTTTGGGCAAGATGGAACCTCCCAGCACAAAACAAACCACGCGGAATGATGCATTTCCCTCTTCCCCGAGACATCACAACTTCCCCAATTCCATATTGCTGCAAAAACACTCCTACACGGGTTTCAAACTCTGGGTTAGAGCTGCCAGTGAACTCCTAGTTAAGAAGTGACAGATTTGGTCTCGTTCTGGTTTGCAGGTCCCTCACAAGGGAAATTAGGATTAGTGGTGAGCGAAATGAAATACTCCTTACGAATTTTCCCCGAGTTGTCTCCTAACCTGCGGCTCATATCCTTAAACACCATCAAAGCTGTGATGAGAGACAGGAACCTCTTTGAAGAGCTCAGCCAGAAGGTAAGTGAAGTTTCTTTTACTGCCACAATTTATAAATACAGATACATCCAGGACCAAAGCTCTTGCCCCACAAGGCACCTGTCCTGTGCCGCAACTGTCCATCCAAAATTCCCTCACTCAGCACATCTGTCTGCTCTGGACTAGCAAGAACCTCTGCCCTCAAATCCTGACTTTTCTTTTCCTTGTTGCCCCAGATGGAAGAAGTTCCTGAGCAAAATGATGGTTATGAGCTGAAAACTGAGAGCCCAGAGTTGAAAGAGCTGTTCAGCACCTTACAGCATTCTCCAAGAGATCTTCTGCTGCTGCTGGCAGAGGGAATCACCTACGTCCTTGATGCTTTGCATGGTGAGGATTTAAGAGCGAAGTCAAGGCAGGGATGGCTCCCAGTCCTGCCATCCCCTCCTTCCTTCTCCTCATACTCCTCCTCCTCAAGTGGAATCTACACCTGAGCCCCATGGAGGGGAGGGGAGAGGACCCCCCTCAGCCTCCCTCCAGGGCTCCCCTCTGCCTCAAACTGTGGTCATGGCTTCCTCCTGAGAGGCAGCTCCAATCTCTGCTCTGTGAGCAGGGACAGGACCCAGGGAATGGCTGGAGCTGTGTCTGGGAGGTTTTGACTAGATTTTGGGAAAGGTTCTTATCCTAGAGGTTGGTGGGGCACTGAACAGGCTGCCCAGGGAATGGGCACGGCCCCGAGGCTGCCAGAGCTCCAGGAGGTTTGGACAACACTCTCAGCACAGGATTGTCGGGATTGTCCTGTGCAGGGAGCTGGAATTCAAATATCCTCGTAGGTGCCTTCCAACTCAAGATCCCAGGATTCTGTGAGAAACAGCAATCACTCTCACAGCGAGGCTGCACAAATAATTTCTATTAAAGCACCCAAAGAACTTCTGACCAAACGGGTACTTTTTACTAGAAATGATCACCCTTCCCATCCTCTTCACTCTTTCCCACCCTACTCACCATTCCCATCCCACTCCAAACCTTGGTGGGAGGTTTTGGATCCAAACCCAGTTTATTTTTGCAGAGTTAATGGAGGATCAGCTGCTGCTGCTGCTGGAATCCTTGGAAAGGAAGATTGTGTTCGAACAGCTGATACTGGTGAGGACACACATCACACCTGGCCCGTTTGAAGGGGGCAGAGGCTATTTTAATTCTAGTAACGTTTCCATAGTGATGTCACAAGCTGACAACTGATTAAAATAATGATTTTGCTTTTTTTTGTTGTTGTTTGAAGGTTGAAAACCTGCTGAAATACGACCTGGAGAAAGGGCCTTTCCATGTGAATGCCACGCTGCTCTCCTTCCCACACGAGGAGGAACAGGGATTAACCATGGCCCTGGTGGAGCTGAGCGGAGTGCAGCTCCGGGAAGATGGATCTGCTGTCCCTAGGGATCAACCCTTCGAGGCTGTGGCCGCCCTGTTAGTGGCCCTGTACACCCTCAACCTCCTGAGCTGCTCCAAGTAGGAGGTACCTGGCCCTGGCCAGGGAACCCCTCCACAAGACATTGCAAAATCTCTGCTGACAATCCAGGTTTATCTCCCAATTTTATCCCTGTTAATGCTCAAGGTTGATTTGGCTGGGAAAAGCAAATTCAAGGCAGGAAAACTCCTTATGGATGCTGGATATCCAAGTGGATTTATCTGTCTGTCTCCCCCATGAATGCAGACGGACAACCGGAAAATCCACAAGACCAAAGAATCACAGGCCTGGCTGCGATGCCTCATGTAATCCTGCTTCCCTAAAAATGCTGCTGCTGCTGCTGCTTCTGCAATCAGTAAATGGGAAAGGGAAGGGCAAAGGGAACGCGAAGGGGATGGGAATGCAAAGGGAAAGGGAAGGAAAGGGAAAGGGAAGGAAAGGCAAAGGAAAAAGCCAAAGGAAAACACCGGTACTGACTCGCTTAGCCTGGCCCTCCTGTGGTTCAGCAGGAGCTCCATGCACTGCTGGTAGCCAGAATGTGGGGGAATCCCAGAGGTTTCACTGACACCTCCCTGATCCCAGAGCTGCCATTGTCCCCAGGATGCTCGAGGGACACAGACAGCACTTTAAAGCAACCATACTCTCATTAACACTTTGTAAATAAAGAGGAGCTTCCTGCTTTGGTGTTCTCAATTTCTTAATTTTGTGTGGTTTTGGTCCCACAGCACATCTCACAAGCTTGGGATGCTGTACAAAAACCACAGGCACTTAGCCCCGGGGGGAAGTCCGGGGGTTCCTCAGGCTGTGGGGCTCTGGGAGGGTCCCTGGACGCCAGGGGTGCCCGCAGCAAGGGGCAGCGCTGCTCACCTGGGTGGGCACTGATGGCTCCGGGAGCACCTCCAGCACCAGGGGCCAGGCTCTGCTTTGCAACAGCTACGGGGAGAGCCCGATCCTATCCTGGAACCCTCGTGGGACCCCTTAGCACCAGTCCCAGACCAGACCCCTCACAGAAACCCCAGCCCCAGCCTGGCCCCTCATGGGATCACCAGCCCTAGCCTGGCCCTGCATGGGACCCCTGCTCCCTCAGGGGATCTCCTGGCCCACACGGACCCTTCACAGGATCCCCGGTCCCAGCGCGGCCTCTCACAGGACCCTTCACTGGATCCCGGTCACAGCCCGGCCCCTGATGGAACCTTTCACTGGATCCCCGGTCCCAGTGCGGCCCCTCAAGGGACCCCTTACGGGATCCCCGCTCCCAGTGCGGCCCCTCAAGGGACCCCTTACAGGATCCCCGGTCCCAGTGCAGCCGCTCAAGGGACCCTTCACAGGATCTCCGTCACAGCCCGGCCCCTCAAGGGACCCTTCACGGGATTCCCATCACACCTCAGCCCCTCACCGCCCCTCCTGGGACCCTTCACGGGATTCCCATCACACCTCAGCCCCTCACCGCCCCTCATGGGACCCTTCAAGGGATTCCCATCACACCTCAGCCCCTCACCGCCCCTCATGGGACCCTTCACAGGATTCCCGTCACACGTCAGCCCCTCACGGGACCCTTCACTGGATCCCCGGTCCCAGTGCGGCCCCTCACGGGACCCTTCACGGGATTCCCGTCACAGCCCAGCCCCTCACGGGACCCCGCGCTTCGCCTCAGCGAAGACTCGCCCTCCACCGCGCCCCCAAAAGGCGGGAACAGCTCAGCGCCGGGCGGAAACACCCGAAAGCTCTACGGAGATTCCCGAGGGAGACAGGCGAAAGAAGCCGAGCGATGCCGGAACTCTCCGAGAGGGCTCGGCCAAAACGCAGCGAAAATCTACGAGTGAAGACGAAAATATCCGAGAGCGTCACGGAACTCCACGAGGGGGCGCGGCGGAACTCTCCGAGCGGTGCCTCAACAATACGAAAAGTGCGACGGAACAAGCCGAGCGTCGGCGGAAAGGGCCGAGCGGAAGGCGGAAGGAGACGATCGTGTGTCGCTCGGCGCTCGGCTGGCCGCGCCTGGCGGCCCGTTGTGCAGTGTCACGCCATGAAGCAGGACGGCGCGTCCCGCCGCCGCGGCGACAAGGCCAAGGCACCCCCGGAGGGACCCCCGCCCGCCCCCCCGGACGTCGAGATGCACGAGGAGGCGGCGCCGGCGGCCCCCGAGGCGGCCGGAGAGCGGCAGCCGCAGCGGGAGCTGGACGCGATCACGTTGGAGGGTGAGGGGGGGGTGTTGTTGTAATGAGGGTGTCTGTGGCGATGAGGGGGGTCTTGGGGGTAGAAGGGGCCTGGCACAGATCGGGGAAACCCCTGAGAGGGGGGATGTTGGAGGAAGGCGATTGGGAGGGTACA
>VYZT01036557.1:97320-131689 GCA_013400735.1 Pomatostomus ruficeps
AGGGATTTAGGGGACACAGAGAGGGAAAGGGAGATGGGAGGTGTGTTTTTTTGGGGGGGAAACGCTGTGGAGAAGGGTATTTGGGGCAGTCTGTGAGGGAAAGGAAGCGGGGAGGTTGGTTTTGGGGGCAGTCACTGAGGAGTTGTGTTTTGGGGAGGGTCACTGTGGAAGGGAGTTGGGGCAGCTCTGTGAGGGAAGGGGTGTATTTTGGGGGACAAGATGTGAGAGGCAGGGGGGCTGCAGACCTGCTGTGGTGGAACCCCACGGGGGTGCAGAGGGAGGCTGGAGCCCTTGGGGAGGAGGGAGAAGACTCTGCAGGGATCTCACCAGCCCCCTGCTCCGAACAGGGACAGCCCTGAAGGCAGGGCAGGTCACTGGGGACACCAGGGGCAGAGGGTCCCCAGAACAGCAGGATAGAGTGAGGGGGCAGCCCTGGCTTTGCTCCGGGGTGCCCCTGGCAGAGGATTCGGGGTGAGGGGTGTCCCTGTGCCCCCGCAGACATCAAGGAGCACGTGAAGCAGCTGGAGAAGGCGGTGTCGGGGAAGGAGCCGCGCTACGTCCTGCGGGCACTGCGGGCTCTGCCCTCCACCTCGCGCCGCCTCAACCCCAACGTGCTGCACAAGGCCATCCACGGCTTCTTCACCTCCAACTGCACTGTCAGGGACTTCCTGCTCGGATTCCTGGAGGAGGTAGGGACAGGGCTGGGGAAGGGACGCCTGCTCTCACCCCTGCCCTGGTGACACCCCCCCAGCTCAGGGGTCCCAGCACGGGAAGGATGTGGAGCTGTGGGAGTGAATCCAGAGGAGGCACCGAGATGATCAGAGGGATGGAGCAGCTCTGCTGTGAGGAAAGGCTGGGAGAATTGAGAGAATTCTCAGCCTGGAGAAGAGAAGGTTTAGGGGTGACCTAATTGTGGCCTCCCAGTACCTGGTGGAGCAGCAGAAAAGACGGAGGGTGACTTTTACAAGGGCTTGGAGTGACAGGACAAGGGGGAATGGCCTGCCGCTGACAGAGGACAGGATTAGACAGGATATTGGGAAGAAATTCTTCCCTGTGAGGGCAGTGAAGCAGTGGAATGGGTTTCCCTGACTTGTTGCAGCTGCCCCATCCCTGGAAGTGTCCAAGGCCAGGTTGGGCAGGGCTTGGAGCAACCTGGGACAGTGGAAGGTGTCACAGCCCATAATGGGGAGTGGGACTGGGTGAACTTTGAGGTCCCTTCCAACCCAAACTGGTCTGGGATTCAATGATTCCCTCTCCAAGGAGGGAGCAGAGCAGCCGGATTTGGGGACACTGGGGACGCGCAGCGCGGTTGCTTAGACACACGTGTGAGCAGGGACAGGTCCCTGCAGCCCTGGGCGGGCTCCTGTCGCACCTGGAGCAGAGCTGTCTCCACACAGGGACAGGGATCCAGCATTTCTGTCTCCCTTCAGTCCATGGACACAGAAGCTGAGCTGCAGTTCCGCCCGCGGACAGGGAAAGCAGCCTCAGCCCCTCTCCTGCCAGAGGTGGAGACCTACCTGCAGCTGCTGCTCGTCATCTACCTGATGAACAGCAAGAGGTATCCCGAGGTGAGACCCCCGAGCTGCTCCTGCTCCCCGGGGATCCCCTGGCTCTGCCCTGCGCTGTCCCCTCATCCCAGCAGTGTTCAGCCCCACAGCCCCAGTGGTCTCGGCTCCTTCCGGGGTCACTCCCCCTGCTCTGAGCTCCCTTCCCCTCCCGCAGGCTCAGAAAGTGTCCGATGACCTGATGCAGAAGATCAGTTCCCAGAACCGCCGGGCCCTGGACCTGGTGGTGGCCAAGTGTTACTACTACCACTCCCGCATCTACGAGTTCCTGAACAAGCTCGATGTGGTCCGGAGGTGGGATGGGTCCTGTCCCTGAACTCGATCCCCCTGTTTTCCTCCCCCTTCCCTGACTCCTCGTCCCACCCTGCAGCTTCCTGCACGCCCGGCTGCGCACGGCCACGCTGCGCCACGACGCCGACGGCCAGGCCACGCTCCTCAACCTGCTCCTGAGGAATTACCTCCACTACAACCTCTACGACCAGGCCGAGAAGCTCGTCTCCAAATCCGTGTTCCCCGAGCAGGCCAACAACAACGAGTGGGCTCGGTACCTGTACTACACAGGTGAGGGGGGCTCGGTGCCCGCCCTGGCTCCCGGCACCCCACACCGAGGGCTGCGGTTCCTCAGAGAAGCCCTTTGAGCAGCTGGAGGTGGGGCTTCCAGGCAGGATTTGGAGCCCCATCCGTGTAGGTCGGGTTGGATTCACTGGGTGGCTTTCCCCACCCGCCCCGTGTGGGTGCAGGGCGGATCAAGGCCATCCAGCTGGAATACTCGGAGGCGCGGCGGACCATGACCAACGCCCTGCGCAAGGCCCCGCAGCACACGGCCGTCGGCTTCAAGCAGACGGTGAGTGAGGAGGGGGCAGGACCCCCCTGGGGTGGGTCTGAGACCCCTCAGGGGATGGATGTGGGACCTTCTGGGATGTCAGGCCCCATGGAGTTTGGTTTGGGAACTCCCAGGCTTTGGGACCTCCTTGGATGTCAGGAGTTTGGTTTGGGAGCTCCCAGGTTTGGGGCATCCTGGGGACAGTTTTGGGACTTCATTGGATGTCAGGCCCCATGGAGTCAGGTCCCCTGGGATTTGGGACTTCGCAGGGTCAGCTCCAGGTCTCCGCAGGGTTGGGCTCCACAGGGACAGTTCTGGGACCTCCCAGGTCTGGCACCTCCAGGATGAGATCTGGGACCCCCAGGGTTGGGCTCTGCAGGGACAGGTGTGGGATGTCCCAGGGTCAGGCCCCATGGGGGCAGGTTTGGGACCTCCCATCCCCTGCAGGGATGACAGACTGGCACCTCCTCTGTTTAGAACTTCCCAGGGACAAATCTGGGACCTTCCAGACTCCTCAGGGACAGGAACGGGTTTGGGATCTCCTGGAGTCTTGTGCCCCACGGGGATGGGTACAAGACCTCTTGGGGTGCACAGGGACAGGGATGGTTTCAGGCCCCGTGGGGACTCGCTGAGGGTCTCGCTCTGCCCCAGGTGCACAAGCTGCTCATCGTGGTGGAGCTGCTCCTCGGGGAGATCCCAGACAGGCTCCAGTTCCGGCAGCCCTCGCTCAAGCGCTCGCTCATGCCCTACTTCCTGCTGACCCAGGGTACGGCCGCCCACCCCTGCCTGTCTCTGTCCTTCCTGCAGTGTCAGAGAATCACGGAATATCCTCAGTGGGAAGGGAGCCAGTGGGAGTTCTCTTCAGTTGATGGGACTTTGATGCAGATGCCACTTGGGAAGGAGGAGGAGGAGGAGGAAGTCAGTCCTGACTCACTTTCCCCTGCTTTCTCCTTCCCCCATCCCGCCTTCTTCCCTCCAGCTGTCAGGACGGGGAACCTGGCCAAGTTCAACCAAGTCCTTGACCAGTTTGGGGACAAGTTCCAGGCTGACGGCACCTACACCCTGATCATTCGGCTGAGACACAACGTCATCAAGACAGGTAGGAGGGTGTTTGGGGACCCTCCCAGGCTGGGCAGGCCCGGGGGGCTGCATCCCCTCCCCTTCTCCCCGCAGGTGTCCGCATGATCAGCCTCTCCTACTCCCGCATCTCCCTGGCCGACATCGCCCAGAAGCTGCAGCTGGACAGCCCCGAGGACGCCGAGTTCATCGTTGCCAAGGTACCAGCACAGGGAGTCCCATTGCTCTGGGGTCCCTCAGGGGTCCTGGGCTGCACCCCCCCTGCCCCATCCCGGCTGTCCCTCCCTGTGGTGCCACTGGGTTTGGGTTGAGGCTCCTCCAGGGAAAACTGGGGATGCTCAGGGCGCCACGTCCCCGCTCTGTGCGCCGTGTGCCGAGCCCTCGGGGACACCCCGTGCCCTGCCCCGTGCCTGGGCTCACAGGCCATCCGCGACGGCGTGATCGAGGCCAGCATCAACCACGAGAAGGGCTACGTCCAGTCCAAGGAGATGATCGACATCTACTCCACGCGGGAGCCCCAGCTGGCGTTCCACCAGCGCATCTCCTTCTGCCTGGACATCCACAACATGTCCGTGAAGGTGAGCACAGCGTGTCCCCGGGTCCTGGGGGGACAGCAGGACAGAGTTCAGTGTTGGCTCATCCTCATCCTCTTCTTTTTCTCCAGGCCATGAGGTTCCCACCCAAATCTTACAACAAGGACTTGGAATCTGCAGAGGTGAGATCTCACCAGGGTCTCTGCAGCCACCGTGGCCACGGGAAGGATGTGGCTCCTGTCCCCACCTGTCACCAACCTCAACCTTTGCTTTCCAGGAGCGCCGGGAGCGTGAGCAGCAGGACCTGGAGTTCGCCAAGGAGATGGCAGAGGATGATGACGACGGTTTTCCGTGACCCTGGGCCCTGGCTGTACTTTTTTATTTGTCCTTTGGACACATGGTGGCTGAGCAGGGCCCTCTGTCCCCCCCAGACCCCCCTTTTATAAATCCCTGCATGTCTGTACTGTGGGAAGGGACACGGGGGGGTTCCCTGGGCCCACACCCCCTGACCACCTGCGCCTGTGGTGGGACCCTCCTCCCCAATAAACATCCTTAAAAGGATCCCTGTGGTGACATCGGAGCCGGTGCCGGGGGGGCTGCGAGGGGAGCGGGGCTGGAGGGAGCAGGAGTGGGGTCTCCACTGGTGCCCCCCTGGCTCCCACGACAACAATGGGGTCAAACTTTGTTAAACTTCAATTATGACTTTTAAAATAAAAGATGGAAAAACACCAGCCGGGGCGGCTGCTGCTGTGGGTTTGTTGGGACGGGGAGGGGGCATGGGGCTGGTTTGGGGTTTCTGCTCTCTCCCTAGGGCTGGGCACCAGAGATGGGACAAGATCTGGTCAGGCCATCCTGGGGAACTGGAGCTTTGTCCCAGTGGGGCTGGGAGTGGCCCCAGCAGCTCCAGGATGGGATCCCAGGAGGATTTCATTGGGAAAGGCAAAGGGCCAGGCTTGTGCCCCACATCAGCCCTGGGGGTGATGGGGACAGGGGACATGCAGCCACTCCAGGAGGGTCTCATCAGCATCCGGGATGAGTTTTCTGAGAAAATCTGGGAATGTCCCAGCACGCCCATACCGGGACGGCAGCCAGGGCTGCAGGTCAAGTGTGGGGCTGTCCCAGCCCATTCCCGCTCTGGGGGTCTCTGGAGGAGACCAGAGAAAGTGAGAGCACAGCCAGCAGGGCTGGGGCTGGCACTGGGGACACAGGGACACCCCAGGAGCACCGGTGTGTTGGCAGAGGTCAGGAAGGGGCTGAGGGTGCCCGGGTTGGGCCCCGGGAAGAGGAAGGGTGACCACGAGGCTGAAACACAGCAGGGTGGGTTCCCAGGACAGTCCCTGGACTGAGCAGCTCCAGCGCCATGGGGGCGGGGGGTTTGCTGGGCCAGCTCCTTCCGCCACCCCCCAACACCCACAGAGTTTCGTATCTGAAACCACTTCCTTCCTTGGAAAGCTGACGGGGGGCTTTGGGCGCTGATTCAACCCCCCACACCCCCATCACAATTCCTCAAAGCACCATCCTGCTGAGAGGGCAGATCCGCTCTGGGGTGATCCGGTGAGCTCAGATTGAGGGGACCGTGCTGAGCCCCTCGATGGCCACCGGCTCTCCCTGGCTCCAGGGTGGGCACAGGCAGAGCTGGGGGGGCTGTTTCTCCCAGAAATACCATGAACAGTCCCTGCTGCCAAGGTCCTTTCACACATCCAGAGAGCAGAACGCTCAGTGCTGCCAGGTTTGAAGGGAGGTCATCAGTAGGTTTGGAGTTAACACCAGACTGTGCCAGGAAGGCTCCGCTTGGTCCTCATGGATTGGCTGCAGCTGATGGGGGTTGATTTCCCAGATGGACACTGGACTTTCCAGGACTTCCAGCTTCTGGGACTGGTGCTGTGATTGTACCCCACCAGCTGTACCCCACAAACCACCCCACTGGCTGTGTGACCCATCCCAGTGCCCACCAACATCTGCAACCTGCAGAGACAGGGTTCCCTGTCCTCATCCCTGTCCCCATCCCTGTCCCCATCCCTGTCCCCATCCCTGTCCCCATCCCGGTCCACACAGCCTCCTGGAGGGCAGCAATGGGACCCAGCCAGGGGTCAGGGGTGCAGAATGAGCCTCCCCAGCCCAATGCTGCCCTGGGGTCACCCTGTCCGGGGCTGTGAGGGGAGCGGGTGCCTCCCGTGCCCTGGCCAGCCCGTGCCGGGCAGGAGCCGGCCAGCTGGCACCGGCCCAACAGATCTTGGAAGGACTTGCGGGAACCAGCACGAGCCAAAATTCCCTCGTCAGCGGAACAGGGCTGCGAGCAGCCACCCCTTGCCAACGGCTGCCCTGGAAGCCTCTTTCCCTGAAGGGGCAGAGGGGGCACTGGCCACTCACAGGTGGGGTCAGCCCGGTGTGACCGGTGCTTGGTGCTGCACATGGGGACACTGGGCACAGCCCGGTCCCACGGTGCCCAGCAGGGCAGGATCTGGCCCTGTGGTGCTGCCCCGGGGAGTCGCAGCCCTGGGCAGGTGCCGGGACCGGGTCGCACCTCGGCCACCTCCAGCTGGTGGCACCAGCATGAAGGTCACACCGCCAGCACCCGCCCTGAAGCCGGGGTGAGGACCTCAGGCAGCTGACAGGGGGTGACACCCACGTGGGCTGGGGATGGGGATGGGGACAACCCCAGAGTGACAGCGGCAGCGAGAAGCCACCATCCCCTTACCCTGTCACCTGTGAGTGACCCTGAGAGTGACCCTGCGAGTGACCTTGCTGTGCTGGGCACTGGCCCACCTGGCCAGTGTGGCGGGAGCCCTGCGAGCCGGTTAATGAGTCACCAAAGCACCACCTGCCTGTCCCGGCCCCCGCCTCAGTGCCTGGGCTCGGCCGGGAGGCTGCGGACACGCCGAGGGGCACCGCTGCCCACCGGCCCCGGGAAAGCCCCGCGGTGTGGTCGCAGTCGAGCACCCGGTTCCCGAGATTTGCATGCTGTGATTAAGGCAGTGAAGCAATCGCGCTGTTGCCTCATCGGTGAGAATCCCCGAGGCCCGTGCGCTATAAATGCCCCGATCGATGAGCAGAGCCGGGCAGGAGCGAGTGGAGCCGGGCCGGGCTGGGCAGGGCCGCGCTGCACAGAGGAGGAGACAGCGAGCCGGGCACCCACCATGTGCTTCCTCACCCGTGAGTAGCCGGCACCCGCTGCAGCACCCCCATCTCCCGCTGCAGCACCCCCATCTCCCACTGCTCCCACTGCACTCGCTTCCCTCACTGCTCCCACTGCACCCAAACCACCCCTGAACCCCACTTTGTCCACAGCACCCACTGCACCCAGGGCACCCACTCCAACAGCAGCACCCACTGTCCCCATTGTCCCCACTGTCCCCACCACACCCAGAGCACCCATAACCCCACCCTACCTGTAGCACCTGCTGCACGCACACTCCCAGAGCCCCCTGCTGCTGCCCCTGCCACCGGTGGGACACAGAGAACGCTGTTTCCTCTCCTCTTTCGGACTCTCTGCCCCTTCCCCAGGCCACACTGCTGTCACCGTCCCCAGGGTGGTGCTGGTTGCTGAGCCCATCCTGGGCGAGGGGTCGGGGCTCCCTGGGGTGTCCGGTGGGCGCTGAGCCGCTGTCCCCACAGGTGGGCTGGCGCTGCTGCTGGGTGTGCTGCTGTGGGCACCGTGGCAGGCGCTGCACGGGGCACCGCTGATGGAGCTCTCGGGGGACCAGGACTTCCAGCTCTTCCTGCAGAAGAACCTCGAGTTCACCCGCAAGATCCGCGAGGATGTGGCCGCGCTGCAGCGCGTGGTGGTGAGTCCCACACGCCGCGGAGGGGGGATGGCAGCCGCTGCGAGGTCACAGATAAGGTGACCTTCCCCTCCCTGGCCTTATCGGCACTGCAGGGCCAGGAGCCAGAGGTGTCCCCTGCACTGCCCAAGGCTCAGCCCTGGGGTGTTGGGGCACTCACCGGGGACACGTGGTGACCTCCCTGGGCACACACTTGCCAGGGCAGCCACACCTCCATCCCCATTTCACCGGGTCACTCCATCCTCTCCCTCCTCCTGGCTGGACTGCAAAGGGTCCCACAGAGCAGGGATGGGACGTTGTGGGGTGCTGGGGGTGTTGGGGTCCTCTGGCTGTGCTGACCCTGTCCCCTTTGTCCGCAGTGTGACACCCTACAGCTGTGCAAGGAGGACGAGCTGCAGCTGATGCGGCAGGACCTGGACATCGCTCAGGCGCCGCTGGTGCAATGTCACAAGCGCACCTTCCAGGCGGTGAGTGCAGGCAGCCCGCCCCTGCCGTGAGCTGGTCAGCTCTGTCACAGCTCGGGGCACCCAAAGCCCCCGTGTCTCGGTGGCCAGGCCACACCCAGCCCCGCTGACCACGCCATGCCCACCACAGGAGACCTGCTTCAGCCAGATCCGTGCCGGGCTCCACATCTACCACGGCTCCCTGGCCACCATCCGGGACCTGCTGCCTGGGCACGCTGGGCTGGTGGAGAGCCTGCAGCTGGACATGGCCAACCTGTCCTCCAACATCCAGCAGCAGGTGAGGGGGCAAAGGGGGACTCTGAGGGGTAAAAGCAGGTGCTGCACCCCAAAGGATGGGTGGGGATGGTGGGGGCCGTATCCCAAAAGATGGGTGGGCACAGCAGGGGCTGTGTCCCAAAAGATGGGTGGGCATGGAAGGGGCAGCGTTCACAGGGATGAGTGGGCACGGTCACGGCTGCATTCACAGGGATGGGTGGGCACGGTGGGAGCTGCACCGCCGGGCAGGGCNTGTGGCTGCGTTCACAGGGATGGGTGGGCACGGCAGGGGCTGCGTTCACAGGGATGAGTGGGCACGGTCACGGCTGCATTCACAGGGATGGGTGGGCACGGTGGGGGCTGTGTCCCAAAGGATGGATGGGCATCGGAAGGGGCAGCGTTCACAGGGATGAGTGGGCACGGTCACGGCTGCATTCACAGGGATGGGTGGGCACGGTGGGAGCTGCACCGCCGGGCAGGGCACACAGGGGCAGGAGGTGTCTCCAGGTCTGGAGCTGATGCCACTGCCTCTCCCTGGCTGCAGATGGAGGACCTGGGCCTGGCCACGGTGACGTACCCCACGGAGAAGCAGGACCCCCTCCCCACCTTCTCCTCCAACTTACACCACCAAGTTGGCGGCTTCTTCATCCTGGCCAACTTCCAGCGGTTCCTGGAGACGGCGTACCGGGCACTGCGGCACCTCGCCAGCCTCTGACCCCTGTTTGTGGATGTCCCACTGAGGGACATCCCGGGAGCACCCCGTTTTCCGCTTATTTAATATTTATGGCTATTTAATATTTATCTGTCTGGGGATGCTCCCCCACCCGCGGCCCCGGGCAGGCGCCAGGGGATCTCGCGGTGGATCTGTGCACAGGTACCTGTGCAGCATCACCCTTGTTTAATATTTAAACACAAGCGTATCTCTGCTATGAGGTTCTGGAGCTGGGCTGAGCCCCCACAGCTGCTGCCGGCACCGCCTGTGCCTCAGTTTCCCCACGGCTCGTGCTGCTGGGGCTGCTGCAGCATCCCACGGGAAATCACCTTCATCCGAGGGTGAGGATGCTCCAGAGCAGCATCTCCCTGTCTGGGCTGCAGCCTGCAGGGACACATCTGATGGGTGTTATTTCTAGTAATTAATATTTATTAGCCATTAGGGAGGGAGGGGAGGGGAGATGGAAGAACCATAGGGATGCAGCTTCACCAGGATGAGGATTTTCTGGGAAGCCGCAGCACTTTGGGGAGCTGCATCTCTGCTCTGTCCCCCTTCCCTGCTAAACTCAGAGTCCTTATTGCAGTTTAACTTATTTGTGCCCATCCCTGGCCAGAAAGAGCCACTTGGACTCAGCCCCATCCTCCTGAGCCTGACGCAGCCCTGGTCCCGTGGCTGTGTGGGAGCTCCGGGCGTGGGGGGGATTTTGTACTGTATTTATTGCTGCAGCTGGGTGAGCCCCGAGAAACACCCGCTATCTTTTTTTTTTCTATGTGATAAAAATGGAAATAAACTCTATTTTTGCACTCTCTCTCTGTTCCGCTGTCTCCTGCTTGCGTGGACGGGATGCAGAGTGGCCAGGGTGTGGGTTCATGGCGACAGAGACATGGGGGATGAGGGAATGGGACTTTGGGGCCGGGTTGTGGCTGCTGGTGTCAGCTCAGGAAGATGAAATGCAGCCCTCCCAGTGCCCCCACCCCATGGCCTGAGCCCACTGAGGGCCAGGAGGCACCATGGGACGGTCGCTTCCTCCCACGCCTGGCAGTGCTGCTTGGGCAAGAGCCGATTCCTAGAAAGCGCCGGAAGCCGCCTGCATTGGCAGCGCCCGCTGAGGGCACCAGCACCACACCCAGAGCTGGTTTGTGGGTTCATCCTGGGGCTGGTGGCACTGTGGGTCCCCAACCACCATTCTGCTGCTGTCACACACGGAATCTGCCCCAGAGCCCTCCCAGAGGTGCCGTGGTGGCAGGAAGCTTTCAGCAGAGAGGAAGGCAGAGTGGATGGACAAAGGGGGCAGCCCCTCATGGGCTGAGCGATGTCAGGAGACCCCTGGGCATCTCCCCTGCCCCGGAAAGCCCCTAAGGGCACCCCCAGCCTCTCCCCAGTGGCTGTGTGCCCACCCTGGGCTGTCCCAGCTCCATTTCCTGCCGCTGTGCCCACGCTCACATCCCGTGACCGCCAGCATCCCTCACCACACTCATCCCGGGCACACAGGGACAGAGCCCAGCGCTGGGGGGTGCCAGGGTTCCCAGTTCCAACTCCCAGCCCCGGCTGGAGCCCCACGGTCACGAACTGCCAGGGGAAGCCCTTGCCCACAGGATTTGGCTGCACCGAACCCACGGGCAGCAGCTCCCTCCTTCCTCCCCTGCCCCCCGGGTGCTTACAGAAAACCCCCTTCTCCTGCTCCAGCCCCTTCCTGTAAGGGGAAGCGCCGGTGCCAACGCCAGGCACGGTGCTGCCTCGGCAAATATTGACAGAGCCGGGAAGGCCACGAGTGCTGGGTCCTGCTCTTTGCTCCGGGCTAACGGTAAAGAGCCGCCCCTGGGCGAGCAGAGGTGCCCGGGAGGGTCGGTGCCAGCTCAGGGTGGGACTCACGCCGGTGTCAGGCCCGGTGAGGCCATCCCAGCCCATCCCCGGCTCCGTTATCCGCCCCACCCAGCCCCGCAGGCGCTCCCGGGTGTCCCCGGACTGGGACCAGGGCTGGACCCCCGGGACCAGCGGGAAGGGGGAGGATGCTCTGGGTGTGAAGGCCAAGGACCAGCAACACCCGCAGCGTCCTCAACTGCGCCAGGGTCTCTGCCTCCAGCAAAGTCTGGGAGCTGCCCGGAGCTGAGCTCATCCCGGGATCAGATGAGGCCAGCCCGGCCCTGAGTCACCGTCCCGCTGCCTCTTCCCCGGCCAGCACTGACCCCATCCCTGCGGCACTGCTCCAGGACCCCCTGTGCCCCATCTCCCTCCAGAGCCTCCCGAAACAGGGCTGGGAACCCCACTGGTGCAGAGGCACAGCCCAGCCCCAGGAGTGGGCTCGGAGTCACGGTGCCCCGAGGGAAGGGCTGGTGCCCGCTGCTGGCCCCGCTTTCCCCTTCCTTGTGAGTCAACACCAGTGGAAGGGGCAGAGGTGCAGCCGCCCTGGCCCTGCCACCCCCTCGGGGACAGGAGTTCATGACAGCGCCGGGAGGATTCACTGCTGGAGCAGCTGACAGGGTGTGGGACAGTCCTGGGGGAGCCTATCCCGGCTCGAGGTCGGTGTGGTGCCGGCGAGGCCACGGTTACTCACCCACTGCCAGTGCCGTGCTCACCGCGGACTGAACTCACGGGGAGGAATTCCATCCAGAACTCACACTCAGGGGGAGGAATTCCAACCAGAACTCACACTCACGTGGCGGAATTCCCAACAAGACCCTGCTTGTGGCTGACAGCGCAGCAGGGAAGCATCCCTGCCCCACCCAGCGCAGCGCCCGCTCCCAGTCGGAGCACCACGGGCAGCCCACCGCCCGCTCTGGGGCTGGGGACAGGGCAAGGGGGATTTCCCCCCCTGACCAGCACAGGACTTGGCCACTGGCTCCCCATCAGCCCCAGAATCGAGGGGTTTTGGGAAGCCCCAGGACCCCAAATGTAGATGAGGCGACAGCTGGTTCTACGAAAGGATTGATTTATGGAATACAAAAAAATTAATGGGGGTGTCTCAGTCTCAAAGGTGCCATGAGGCAGAGCAAGGAGAGGTCTCCGTGTGCCCAGAGCAGCCCTCCAGCAGCTGCACTGACAGAGGCCATCCCATCCATCCAGATCATCAGGGAGATCCCTGGGCTCCTCAGGGATCCCCCCTGGCCGGAGCAGCCCCGCTCACAGCGCAGCGATGGCCTTGGCGGCGACACGGCGGCCCAGTGGCAGGCTGAGGTCAGTGATGGCCAGGACGATTTTGGGACTGGACATGGTGGACACCTTCACCAGCTCTGAAACCTGCCCAGGGACAGAGGAGAAGCACAGGTGAGTCTCACCAGGACCCTGGGATGTGCCCATCCCATGGGACACGCCCCAGGCAGGGACAGGGGTGTCACGGCCGCTGGACCCACCATGGTGAAGGGCATGAACTGCAGGATGCTGCCCCGGCTGCCCTGCTCCAGGCACTCCACACACTCCTCCATGAACCACTGGACAAACTGGGTGTGGGTGCCGGCCGTCTTGGCCCCCAGGATGGAAGAGATGAGCAGGAAGAGGTTTGCTGTGGGGACAGGGAGACATCAACCATCAGGTCACTTCTGGGAGGCTGGGGGTGGCCTGAACTTCCCACCGATGTCCCAGTGGTTGAATGTGACCCCACGGACCCATCCCCACCTTACCCAGCACCCGGTTCAGCGGGTCCCTCATGCTGACGGTGTGGAGCTGGGAGGCAGAGAGTGAGCTGCTCATGGAGCGATCTGTGGGCAGGAGCACAGAGTCAGGAACAGCCTCATGGCCCCCTTGGCCGAGCCAACGTGCCCACCCTGGCCAGCTCTGGCCACTCAAGGTCACCCAGCTCTGGGAGGGGCTTTGCCATGAGCAACCCTGTGGAGCAGAAGAGGTTTAGGCCCTCTGTACCAAACAGAGTCTGTGCCAGTGGGGCAGCCCAGAAACACAGCACAGATGGTGTTTGCCCCGTCCCTGTCCCCTCTGAGAGCCCACACGGAGCCCTGGCAGGTTCCCCGCGCTGCTTTCGGGGTGTGACACGTGGTGTCACGATCAGGAGCGGAGGAGAACAGCAGCGACGCACACGTTACACATCCTGTGTGCGAGCCAGATGTTCAACAGCTGCTCAGCAGCTCTCCCATCTCACTGCCAAGGTGCACTCTGGCTATCAGAGCTGAGGCACAGCCAAATCTAGCAGCAAATCCTGGGACAGACCAGGAGGATTGAGCTGACCCCAGCTGTGAAGCGCTGCTGGGTGCTCCTGTGGGAAGAACTGGGTCAGGTCTGCTCCAACGGGATGGGAATCCCTTCGGGAAGGCTCTTGCGCACACCCCACGGACCACAGCTCCTGCCCGAGTCTGCAGGATCCACCTTGTGCTGCTCTGAGGATGCTCTCCAAAAAAAGAAACACCTCCCACACTTTTCTCAGGGAATCACATGAGTTACATGGTGGCTGCAGGAAGCGGCATTTCCACATCACTGCAGCAAATAGCCCAAAAAAGTCCTGAATGTCACTGGGAAGAGGTGGGACTGCCTCAGGAGGTAAAAGAAGATAAGTGAAACAAAGGGAAAAGCCCATATTTCGACAGTAATGAAACCAACTGAAACCGAAGGTCAATGGATGTGCCAAAAACTAATATATAGAGTAATTTGGGATGAGAGGAGAAAAAAAATGACCTGGGAACGGCCTGACTCACTGCCCAGGAGTGCAGACAATGTATGTGGGAGCCGTGACAGCACCCACTGGGCACGGCATGGACCCCCCGGCAGGTCCCGCCGGAGCTGTCGCAACCCGTGACACTGCACGGACACGGATGTGACAGGGGGGCCTCATCCGCTCTGCTCCAGCCTTGTTAACAGCAGTGGAATGTCAGGATTTGGCCCCAGACACCAGGAATGTCGCTTCCAGCTGCGGTCCCATGAGGGGTGGGTGGAGGGACACAAAGCCCCCATGAGCCCCTCGGGTGTGGGGTGCTGGGCTGGGGGGCACTGGCACCGCGGGAAGGTGTAACCTCGCTCTTTTAAGTCATTCTGCTCAGAAAAATAAAGAAATTGGCCTTTCCCAAATGCAAAAACTCCAAGATAACTCAAAAAACACTTGAGAGCTCTAAATCCTCGCCCGGCCGGTTTGGGAAGGGAAAGGGTTTTGTGCAAATAAACATTTCACACCCAAAAGGGACAGTGAGGCAAGGGAGCCATTCCCCCCTCCCCTGCTGCACTTACTGGGGCTGGAGAGGATGTTGGAATCCTCCTCGTTGGAGCTGAGCAGGCGCATGAGCTTGGAGGGCTGCGTGTCATCCAGCGGGAACAGGCTGATGTAATCCTGGGGGACAGAGAGGGGTCAGCCCCACCAGCCCCTCACCCTGCACGGGGCTGGTGACCCTCCCTGGGCTCTGCACAGCCCCACGGCCCAGGATCTGATCTCTGTTCACCCAGAGCACCCCAGTCTGGGCTGAACACACACTGATCAGCTCGTTACAGCCCCTTCCCCAGAAAAGAGAAGGGAAAATCCTGGATTTTAAGGTTGGAAGGCCTCAGAGAGCCCAGAGAAGCTGGGCAAGGAGTCTGGCTTCACCCATCCACTACTGCCACCCTCACCTCCCCCAGCCACTGCTGCTCTTGGGCTCAGAGTCCCCAGCCAACCCCTGCTCCACCCAGACTCACCTCGATGTCCTCCCGGTGCCTCTTCTTCTGTCGGGCCGAGGCCTGGCCCTTGTTGTGGGAGGAGTAGGAGCTCAGGGCACACCACACGGAGAGCCTGGGGACAGAGCAGGGACACGGCCAGGTGCTGCCAGCCCACCTGACAATGGGGTGTAGGACACAGCAGAAAACGGGGACCAGAGTGGGAACTGTTGGCACTGCTGAAGCCAGGGCGGGATTTGGGCAGCTGGACCCTCATCCCAGCACAGACCATCTCCCCCATCTCCCCAAGAAGGCCTCGAGGAGACTGTCTCCGTGGGTTTGGGGTCTTACTTGGCCAGGGCTTTGCCGGGGGGGTCCATGAGGGTGTGCCACTTGGAGGAGTCCGTCAGCAGGTTGGGCAGGATGTGGCCCAGCAGAGTCAGCGTCAGCTGCTGCATGTCCAGGCAGAAGATGGCATAAAGCAGCTCCACGGCCCTCAGCGTGTGCTCCTTCCGCGTCTCCTTCAGCAGCTCCTGCAGGGCAAAGGGGAGAGCTGGGCCTGCCCTGCTCCCCTCTCCAGTGCCAGGACTGTCCCCAGGGACACCCAGGACACCAACGAGACCCACCAGTCCTGGCCTCAGCACCCCATCCAGCACTGGGGGTCCCTCCTGCCCCCTCGTACCTTGACCAGGTTGTTGCAGAACCAGTAGACGCCCCCCATGTGCAGCAGGGTGTCGAAGATGTGGATGGAGCGGCTGTCGACCCAGCCCTTCTCCAGCACCTTGGTGAACACGCTGGTCAGCACCTCCTTGATGGGCTTCTTGGGGGGCAGCAGATTCCAGTAGGGAATGGTGTCCATGCCGGTGGAAGGGAACTTGATCTGCGTGGCCGTTTGCTGCAGGACGTCGGCGCACATGTGCTCCAGGATGGAGCTCATGATCACCATGCTGTGGAGGAGAGACGGCGTCATGCGGGCACCGGGAAGGGACAGCGGGGCAGAGAATGGCACGGCACTGGGACACTGGGAAAGGACAGCAGGGTAGAGAATGGCATGGCACTGGGACACTGGGAAGGGACAGCAGGGTAGAGAATGGCATGGCACCGGGAAGGGACAGCAGGGTAGAGAATGGCACGGCACTGGGACACCGGGAAGGGACAGAGGGGCAGAGAATGGCACGGCACTGGGACACCGGGAAGGGACAGCAGGGCAGAGAATGGCACGGCACTGGGAAGGGACAGCAGGGTAGAGAATGGCATGGCACTGGGACACTGGGAAGGGACAGCACGGCAGAGAATGGCATGGCACTGGGAAGTGGGAGCTGGGCAGGAGATGGAAAGGCACCAGGAAATGGAAACAAGAGATGATACAGCACCAGGAAGTGGAAGCAGGGCAGGAGATGGCACTGGGAAGCAGAAACAGGGAAGATGGCATGGCACTGAGAAGAGGAAGAAGAGCAGGAGACAATGGCACTGGGAAGGCAGCATGGAACTGGGAAGTGGAAGCAGGGCAGGAGAAACATGAGATCAGGAAGTGGAATCAGGGCAGGAGGCCATGGCACTGGGAAGCAGAAGCACGGCAGGAGATGGCACAGCATCAGGAAGTGGAAAAGGGGAAGGAGGGCAGGAGATGTGGCACGGGGAAGCAGCAGCGGGGCAGGAACAGGCCCGTGTCCCCCAGCTCACCGCTCATTGTAGAACTGGAGCGTGTTCTCTCCGTACAGGGGCGTGGCGAGCTGCCGGATCATCTGCAGGGATTTCTCCCGCTCATCCAGGCCCAGCATGCGGACGTGGGCCACCAGCCAGGCCACGGCACACACCGCCATGCTGCACACCTTGCCCTTGATGTTGTCCGTGATTTTCTGGGAGAGGAGACACAGTAGAGGCTGAGCACAGCCAGGTGGAGGCACAGCCATCGCCTCCCAGGGCTGTGGGTCCCGACTGCAGGGTCCAAGCCCTTCTCTCCTCCATGGGTGACACTGCCCCTGCCAGTCCCACTGCCACCCACAGGACAGTTTGCAGCAGGAACAAGGGGCTGGAGCTGCATCAGTTCCCAAGTCACAGCAAGCTCCAAGGCAGCTGCCAGAGCGATCAGGGCAGGAGAACAGGGTACCCCAGAGCTTCTGGACCTTTGGCCACCCCTGAGAACACAGCACAGCCCCTCTCTGTCCCCCACCAGCCTCACCTGGATCGACTCAAAGGTGAGGACTCCATTCTCCCAGGCGTTGAGGATCTCCAGGATGGCGGCTGAGATGCTCAGACACACCTCGTGCCACTTCATCTGCCTATCGGGGGGCAGATGGGGATTCAGACACAGCTGTGGGGCCAGGGGAGCTGAGCTGGGGGCTCCCAGGGTGGGCACGAGGGTGGGCTCTTACACCAGCTTCATCTCGGAGGAGTTGTTGAGAAGGGCAACCAGGGACTCCACCTTGGTGGAATCCGGGCGGAAGCAGGGGTGGTCGGGGTTGAGGATCTTCCCCTCCTCGGGCATGCAGGTCAGCATCCAGGTCTCGAAGAAGGGCACCTCGCCCGGGGGGTTCGAATCCGACAGGATCACCTGGAAAGGAACCAGCGCGGGGTCTGCATCCCGCAGGGACCCTGCCGAGGACCCCCACCCTGAGGTCTGTCCCCCACCCTGGGGTCTGTCCCCCACCCTGGGGTCTGTCCCCACCCGGGGGTGCTCATGGCTGTGGGAACAGCGCCGCCCCGTGGCCTGGAGGGAGAGACAGGCACTGGTCAGCTCCCAGTAAGGCACTGGTCAGTCCCCAGTAAGGCACTGGTTTCCCGTCTCCAGGCTGTGGTTTCCTGTCTGCGGGCTGTGGTTTCCCCCAATACCAGGGGGATCCCCAGCAGAACACAGCCCAGCTCAGAGAAGGAGAGATGCCAGGCCAGATGCAAATGTGGCCATGGGGTCACCACGTCCTGCTCAAATGAGTCCCTTGTCCCCCCACCCCACCAAGCCAGGGGTCCCTGGGGCCAGGGTCGCACAGCCCAGCTGTGGGGGCCATGAGCTGGGAACCCCACACGTCACTTCCTCCCCTCAGCCTGTGTCACCCAGGGGACACTATTTTTGTCCAAAAAAGTTTCGCACATCTGTTCAGCAGCAGCTGGGCAGGAAAGTCACCGGGCTGGGAGTGGGGGGGATGAGATCTCATTGGACAGCCCTGGGCACATCCGTCCCTGCCTGGTCCCCCCTCCCTGCTCCCAGGGCCGGCTGGGCAGGACCCTTCTCTCCCCCTCTCTGCATTCCCAGTGTTTCGGTATCGTTTCGCCTCCCGACACACACAGATGTCGAAACCTGGAAAATTTTCATGCAACCCAAGTGCTGTTTCCTGAGCAGGGCTGCGAGTTCCTCCTCGGATGGGGGAGGGCTGACACTGCCTGGCCGTGTGACCCCCCCCAGCCAACCAGTGCCAAACTGGCGGGGCAAACTGGGCGGGGTTTGGGGAGCTCCAAGGCCGTTGGAAGCAGCATTCCCACTGATGCCACCGCCCATCAATGGAGCACAACCCAAGTCCTCAGGGAGGCGACAGCCAGTCCCCCTCCATCGCCTGGCACCCACAGAGCCCCAGGGACAGATTTCCAGGTGACAGGCGCTGGGTGCTGTGCCCTGGGCTATGAAGTGGCTGCAGGGACAGGAGGGACAGCAGGGACAGTGATGACAGTGGCAGGCTGGCCACTAGAGGAGGCTGAGAGGCTGCAGCAGCGCCGGAGCTGAGCTGGCAGCGTGAGAGCCTCTCGGAGGATCCAGCCCCATCCTTCCCCTCCCTCACAGGATCCATCCTCTCATCCCCTCGGAGGATCCTTACCTCTGAGCCATAGGTCTGGGCCACATGGCACAGCATGAGGAAGGAGATGTCAAAGAGCAGAGCCCGGACTGAGCCGCTCTTGGCTGAGGGAGGAAAAATAAAGACCTTGGGGCTCTCTGGCCTTGGCAGGAGGAGGGAGGCAGAACCCCACGAGCACTGGGACTGGGGCCCTGCTTCCCCCATGCAGCTTTTCCAATCCCCCCAGTGCTTCTGTGTGAACAAGGGGATGTGCCAAGTGCCTCCCCCCACCTCATCTGCCTCTGCTGGAGCCCCCAGAGCCGCTCTGGCCTCTCTCTGGGCAGCCCCAGCCCAAGTGGGGCCCCCCTTGCCATGGAAGGTCAGAGCACTCCGCAAGTTTCATCACACGGAGTCAGAGTCCTTATCTGGGCTGTGCTGACACATCACCCCTTCCAGGGAGGGAGCCGAGGGGCCCCCGGGCTCAGCTGGAGAGAGGGAGCCCTTGGGAACACCCCACATTTGGGACGGACACGCACACGAAGGCAGCGTGTCCCCAGGAGCCCAGATCCCTGCTGGCACATGGCCCGTGCCCCCTGTGCCCCCTCCCTGCCAGCACCCCCAGCCGGGCCCGGCACAGCTCAGCTTGCTCCGGCGCCACAGCCAGTCCCAGTTTAATCCAGCCAGGCCCCAGAGCATCCCAGCAGGGGCAGCAGGGGGGGCACAGCTCCAATCACCCCACGCACGGACGCACATGCACTTACAGATTTCTCCGGTGATTTGCTTGGTGAATTCATTCAGCCTGGAGGGGCAGAGAGTGGCAGCAAAGCATTATCAGTTCAACCAGACAATTCCCAACCCTGAGACGAGCAGGGGGCTGCCTAGACTGCAGAACCCTCCCCAGACTCCATCCCAGCATGGAGGGGCAGGAGATGCAAGGCCTGGCAAGCACCGCAGGGACAGGTCACCTCCTCCCTGCCTCCACTCCCTGTGGCCACACAGCTCCGGCCACGCTGCTCATTCCACACCCATGGGCTCTCCCCAGAGCCAGCTCTGTGGGGGTTTCGGAGCACAGACCCCCAAACAGGCCCCCCATGCACCCTGGGGCTGGCATGGGCCAAACCGCCTCGGGGGAGCCCATCACACAGCCCCACGTGTGTGCTGTGTACAGGATGTGTCTGCGGACAGCAGGGACACACAGCCCTGGATCCGGGGCTCTGCCACAGCCTTCAGTTCTCTGAACACCCCCAGACCAACCTGGCTCCAATTCTCTGCCCTGTTCACGCAGAGACAATAATGGGGTGCAGCCTCTGTGAGACCCCAGCCCTCCCCAGTGCTCCACTGGGCCAGAGGCACACCCAGCCCTGTCTGGGGGGCGATTTAGGGGGCTGCCTGCTCCCCCCAGCCCCCTGGTCACCAGGGATGGTGCCATCCAGGTGGACACTCACTTGACGAACTTCCGAGCGAAAGATTTCAGCTTCCCAGTGGCTGCTGCCGCCGCCAGGAGCAAGTCCAGGCTCTTCCCAGACAGCATGTGACCCAGGACCCCCAGCAGGCCCTCAGGGGATTTGGAGTGATCCGCATCCATGGTCTACAAGCGAAAAAGAGGAAAGGGAAGTCATGGGGAATGTGTGCTACAGAGCAGCAGCAAATTCCAGCTTTTGAGGTGCAGAGTTGATCAGCAGCAAGAGCTGTCCCTGAGGCCTTGGGGAGCAGGGACCTGTTGGATTTGGGAGAGGTGGGATGGAGCCCCCTGAGCCTCTGCCACCAGCAGGGAAACATCCCCTGTCACTCAGCAGCAGCAAAACAACCGGAGTGACACAGGGACAAGGGGAGTCCCCAGGGAACAGGGGAGATGCACGCAGGGAGCAGCCGAGCGGGACGGGCAGAGCCGGCTGGGCTCAGGCTGCTGGCACTGATGACATGCCACCTGACAGCTCCTCCGGCTTCCCGGGAAGGAGGAGGGGAGTTCCTCGTCTCCACAATGGAGCAGCAAGGCTTGAGTGATTCCTCCGCTCCTCCACCCCAGGGCAGAGGGAGATCCGGCGCCTCCCAACTGCTCTGGCTGCCTGGTTGACTTATGCTGCCGGGAAGGGGCTTTGGGGCTGAGCCCAGCCAGCCCAGCTCGGCTGCAGGAGAGGACTCACCTTCAGGATGTTGGTGACAGTGGGCTCAGCCCTCAGGATGAGCCCCGGGTTTGGCTGGATGTTGGCATTCTCGGCCGATTTCAGGGACGGAGAGTTTTCCTTGTCCGCCGCCCTGGGGGATCCCGAAAAAGTGCCAGTGGGTGGGAATCCATCACCCTGCCTCCCTGCCCCCACCCACTGCCACCCCCAAGGGACAGCCACTGCCTCAGGCCACCACCAGCTGCCTCTCTGAGGGGACAGACTCTGCCTGTACCCAACCTGTCCCAATAGCAGCATCCCGTCCCCACAGGCCACCATGTCCCAATCGCAGTCCCTCAGCGCCAGCACAGGGGCTCCCTCATGCTGCCTCCCCAAACCAGGTGCTCCAGCCCCACTCCTGAGGGGTTTCCCAGACTTTGGCATGGCTGTACCGTTTGTCGATGAGGTTGTTCATGTTGGCCTCGGAGAGCAGCCCCTGCTTGCTGCACTCCTGCAGGAGCAGGCTCATGCAGTTGCAGCTGGAAGAGAGAACTGAGCTGTAGCCCCAGGGACAGCATTCCTGTCACCCCAGACAGTGCCACGGGGCAGGGGGACTCCTCAGCTGCCCTCCTGGCCCTGTCTCACCCCTCTGAGGGTGCTGCAAGGTCCACAGCAGCTCTGGGTGTCACACAGCATCACCCACATGTGACTCAGCTGTCACACACTCACTGCCTCACTCGTGCGGCGGCAGCAGGTCCTCAGGAAGAAGAAATGGGATCAGAACTAACCCAGAACTAACCCAGCCCTGCCAGGAGCTGCCCCAGTACCCTGCACCGGGCACAGGGTGGTTGTGGCATGTGGCCATGTGGCAGCAATGGCCACGGTGAGCACTCACTTGCAGCGCTGGTCGGCTTTGTCGAGCAGCGGGGTCAGCTTCAGCAGGAACTCAAAGGCACAGTTCACGTCCTCAGTGAAATCCTAGAGAACACAAAGCCAGGCACTCAGCTCGCCACGCTGCTGGCACAGGCCCACCTTCCCCCTGCCCCCAGCTGCTCCGTTAGGGAAGGATCTTGGGACAGAGACCATTTCCCCACGAAGGCCAGGCACAGCACCACTGTGACACGCACAGGCCCCACAGAGACCCTCCAGACTCACCTTGTCCCCTTGGGGATACTTCTTGAGTTTAACGAGCACTTGGGGCATCTGAAAGACACGGGGCACAGAGTGACATCAGGGCAGACCCTGTTCCACAGCTGGGACCCTCCAGCAGCACCAGCCCACACCAACGCAGCTGCACACAGCTGCTGTCCTAGCCCCAGGAAAGGAGCATTTCTGGAGCAGCGTGTGCACCCAGGGGACTTTGTGCCCCTCTTCCCCTCTGCAGTGTCCTGCCACCATCAAATGGAACCAAATTTCCCCCACAACATCCCAGGAAAACCCACTCTGCCAACAAAGTGAGGCTGGGCTGAAAGGAGGCCCCTGGAGAGCAAAACTGATGCTCAGTGGGTGGCATGGGAGCTGGGGTGGACTCAGGTGGGATGGACCCCAAGGGGCACATTGTGGGGTGTGGGACACCCTAAGGGGCACATTTTGGGATGTGGGAGCACCCCAAGGGGCACAGTGTGAGGTGTGGGGACACCCTGTGGGTGAGGGGCACGCTGTGGGGTTGGAGGGCACCCCAAGGGACACACTGTGGGGTGAGTGGCACACTGTGGTGTGTGGGCACTTCGAGGGGCACACTGCAAGAGAGGATTGATTGCTCTGCAGAGCTCCGGGCTCAGCAGGAGCCAGAGCCACAGGGAAAGGGCAGCAGCAGGCAGGGACTCAGCACTGGGGCTGGGCCCTACCTTCAGGAAGGTGAAAGCCGTCCACTTGAGCTCCTCCGTGCCCTCGGGACACTCGATGAGGCCCACAAAACAGGCCTTCCAGATCTCCAGCACAAAGAGCGGGGAGGGGATGCGCTGTGGGGCACACACACAAACCCTCCCAGTGCTGGGCTGGCAGCAAAGCACATCCCCCCAGCACAGCCAAGCCCCAAACCCCTGCAGAGGTGTTGATGGGCTCCCGCTGCTCCCTTGGACCAGGATCAGCACAGGGAGGCACAGGGCATGGAGCTGTGGCTGCGCCCCAGGCTGCCTGAGCAGGAGAACACACTGTCACTTCTGTACCTGCATCCTCTTCACCATCATCAGCTGCTCCACCAGGGGCTGGGTCTCTCCCGTGAGGTTCATGGTGCCCTCCAGCAGCACCACGGCGTGCACAGTGGGGAAGCCTGTCTTGTTCAGCTGCTCCGAGTGGACCGAGAGCATGGTGGGGATGCTGGGTGGGAAAGGACAGCCCAGGGTCACCAGAGCCCTGCAGGGACAGATTCCTGCTCCTCCTGTCCCACTCCCATTCCCTGGCCAAGCCCCTGACCTTTGCTGCCCCGGGGCAGGACACTGGAACACCTGTGCCTGGGTGCTCCAAGGCACAGCCAAGCCCTCGGGCCCTGAGAGCAATTCCACGGGGACCCAGAGCAGGGACAGCAGCTCTGGTGTGGCCAGAGCAGCTGAGGGATGGTAAAGGGTCCCAGGGTCACCAGAGGGGCAACCCCTGGGTAAAACTCTTCCGCAACAACTCACCACTAGCCCTGTCCTATCTCCTCTGGGCAGCCCCTGCTGGAGCAGGGATCTGAGCTGGGAAGGGACAGGAAAGCAGGGAGCCAGTGTGGAGGGAGGCAGGAGGCTCTCAGCCCTCAGAGCAGGGAGTTTGGAGGACTCAGAGTGGGGCTCAGACCCATTTTGCCCCCCAAGCCCACAGGGCAGCAGCACACAGCCACCTCTTGATGAGGGCCACGCAGTCGTCAGCCTGGCTCCGCAGTGGGGAGTTGCCAAGGTTGTTCAGGTTCTCCCCCAGCTTGACGAGAGACTGCTCCACGGTGCTCCAGGAGGCTGGGGAGGGAAGGCAGGGATTCAGCGGGGGACGGTGGCACGTGGGGAAGCCAGGCAGGCCAGCTCCAAGGCGTACAGCAGCACAGAGGGGCTGAAGAGGCTGGGGGTCCCCACTGGTGATGCCAGCCCAGCTCAGGGGTCTGTGTGCCCCCCGCAGCTCCTGCCCCAAGCCCAGCCTGGCACAGCCTCCTGGCCAGCCCATCCAACAGATGAAGGTGTGGGGCTGTGCCAGGCTGTCGGAGCACAGGGCTCACCACACGCCCAGGAACAGCTCACACAGCCTTCACATTAATTCTGCTCCTCTTCCAAGGGCAGCACGCAGGGGAGGGGGCAGAGAGTGGCACAGAGCCAGGGAGGAGATGGTTATAGCAACAGGGCTGGAAGATGGATAGGCTTGGAGCCGCAGGGACATTGCGGCAGGAGCTGGGCAGGGGGAAGGGAGAGGTGGCAATGACATCTCCCCAGGGCCAGCGCGCGGGGCAGGGACATACATGTCTCCTCCAGCTTGGCAATGTGGATCAGGGCACGGTTCTTGGTGCTGCTGAGCACCTTCTCCAGCCGCTCCAGGCACATCTTCAGCTGGTTCTCCGCCGCCGCCTGCTCCAGCGGCTCCTTCACCTTGTCGGCGTAGAAGGCGGCGCAGCGCAGGAGCCAGGTGAGGGCACTCAGCAGCGCCCGGCACAGGCTGATGCACTCCTCGGCCTTGCCGTGGCAGCTGGGACAGGAGAGAAGCGGGAATACGCTCACTGTGTGCGGGGAAACTGAGGCACAGACGCAGAGTAGGCTAGGGAACCCAAACCCAGGTCCCGCGCTCTCAGCCCACTCCTCTGCTGCAGATCCCAACCTGCTCATCCCACGAGCGTTCCCGTTGTGCCAGGGGGAAGGAGACACCCCCACCCCCTGCCAGACAGCCTCCTCGCTGGCCACTCCACTACAGGGAAACTTTCCAAGCTTTTAATCAAATTATCTTGCTAAGAGAGGCTCAGCATCGATCAGTGCACTGTGCGAGGTGAACGCTTTCCCCTCCTGATGAACAAATCATCGGGGCCAGAAGTTTTGATCAAATTAAGCAGAGGATCAGAGCAGGCAGGAGCGGATTAAGGGCCGGCTCTGCAGTTGGCCAGCGACAGCTCCTTGTCAACATCTGCCACTGATGCATATTCATTGCTGCTGCTTCATTTCATCTCATTGAAGAGCCTTCCTCATCCTCCTACTCCTCCCACTGTCCCTGCCGCACGCTCCCGCCTCCCAGAAGAGGCTGTCAGGGGTTAACAGGAAGATTTCTGAGCTTTCTAAAAAAGTTTTTGTGGCCTGAATTGTCTGGACTCCCCTGGGTCCTGCAACACCAGCGGAAGAGCTAAAGGAAAAAAACAAGGCAGTGCCTGGGGTAGCACAGGCGGGACCAGACTGGGACACGCAGCCGGGGCCTGGGAAGGTGCAGAGGGAAAGGAAACAGAGACCCTCGGACTGCAGGTCTTACACCTACCCCATCCACCTGAGCTGGGCAGGAAAACCATGGTGAGGTTTATCCCAGAATAGGGGGGGTTCCTGCAGCTTCCCACAAAGCTGGTGAGGTTTGGATTCCCTCTGGTGTCCCTGCACTGGCACTCACAAGGCAGCAACTTGGGAATGGACACAGAGCTGGAGGGGGAACCTGCCTTCCTCTGCCAGGGCGAGTATCCCGGGATCAGACAGGACCCCCAGGCTCCGCTGGCTCCTGGTTCTGCCCATGGCACAGGCAGGGCAGAGACGGCAGCGCTGGAACATCACACAGTACCTGAGGCGGTCACAGAACATGTCCATGATCTCCAAGAGCGACTGGACACACAAGTCCCGGGAGAAGTCATCGAACTAGAGCAGGGGAACACAGAGAGACTTCAGCTGGGGGCTGCTCCGGCAGCTCCCGAAACAAGCGCAAGCCCTTCCTCCGGGGCCGGGCCAGGCGCTGCGGCCACAGGACACTCCCCCTGGCAGCTGCCCAGAAGCCACTTGAATGAGAAGTAGGTCAGGGCTGTCTGTCGGCCAGGTCGTGCCCTCTCGAGGTGGCGAGAGGCGGTGGGGCCGCGGCAGCAGGGCCGCGGCTGGGTTTCCTCCGCAGCCTCAGGCCGGGGCTGCGCTGCCCTGGCGCGGCGGTGGTGGCCGGACGCCAGCCCCCTGCCCACCCCCGGCTCGGTGGGGCTGGCAGCGCCAACAGCCCGGCTGGCCGCGGGGCTGGGGGCGGGGGGCAGCAGAAGCGCGGCCCCCCCGCCTCCTCCCGGAGCAGATGGGGAGCCCCGCCGGGCCGGAGCTTGCCCGCAGCTCCGCGCTGGGCCCACGCTGCGCTGAAGGAGGAAGGCTCGGCTGTCAAGGTCAGCGCAGCGCCCGCCCCTCCGAATGGGCAGCGACGCGGCACCGGGCAACAGCAACGAGCCCGAGCCCTCCGGAGCAGAGCTGGGCTGGGCTCTGCTCTACCCTGCCCCGGGATCAGCGCTGGGCCCGCTGGAGGGGTCCCCACCTCGCCAGGGCTTCACGGCACAACTCCGAGCTCAGCCTGCAGTTCCCCAAAATTTTCAACGCTGACTGCCAGCGGCTTTCTCCTCCCATCCCCATAACAACAACGAGGTGGGGGAAGAGAAATCATTCTCCCTGAGATCATTCCTCCTTTGGTCACCCTGAGTAGGGGGCCTGAGGTCAGGAAGAGAGTGGGGGGTCTGTCATAGCCTGTGAGGGGCTTCCCAACACCAAGCAGAGGCAGCCGTAGAGGGCTTGTCCCCATGGAAGCAGCACAAGGACACGGAGCACCCGTGGGAAGCCACAGCTGAGCGCGATGTGTGGCTGCAGCCGCATGGCCCAGGCCCTGGCAGCTCCTCCTCGGCCAGCTCCGATCCCCACAGCGCTGCCAGCGCCGCCGGCCGCAGCGGGATGTGGTTTCCGGCGGTTGGGATGGGGTTACGCACAGGGCGGGAGCCTGCCAGGCCCCCCAGGGCAGAGGGACCAGGCATTCACACCCCCAAAACCCGCTGGGACCCGCGGCAGCCCATCCCCAGGGGGACACGGAAAGGCTCGGGCGCTGATCCGCGCCGGCTGCCCGCTGCTGACTCAGCCCGGGACGTCGCTTTCCACTTGACCTATATTTGGTGGGAGTTGTGTAGAGGGAAAGGGATTCGTGGGGTTGTGGGTAAAGAGCGAAACCTCCGAGAGCACCTGCCAGAGCCGTACCTTGCTGATGGCCGTCAGCACCGTGGAATAAGACACCATCTACAACACAGAAAGCCAAAACAAGCGCGGTGTCACGGGGGCTGTGTGCCAGCACCGCGCTCGTTGCTGAGGAACGGCAAGGTCAGGGCACGGCCCCGCTGCCTATCACCGCAGACGGGGCCGGGGCCGGGGCGCTGACCCGGCACAAATCCAAACAGACATTTTTAGGTGATCGCTGATGTGTTTCACACAAACTTTAGGCGATATTAAACGCCGGGATATGAAAGCGTGGAGCTCACAGCGAGTGCAGAGGCTCTCAGGGGGCAGAATTCCCACCCCAGGCGATGGCAGAGGCTATTTATGGAAACATCCCTGCCCAGGGCACGCGCTGAGCCCTCCACTGCCTGCCCCAGCCCAGGAGAGGCTCAGACGGGGGATTTGGGGTGTCTGCCCTGCCCCAGAGAGGCTCAGATGGGGGATTTGGGGTTCCCTGCCCACCACCGACACCCCAGTTGCTTTGCCCGCCTCGCTGAGGCTGCGAGGTGACCCCCAGCAGCACCAGCAGGTCCTTACCTGGGAGCTGATGGCGTATTTCAGGTAGGACAAGATGAGTGGGTTTGGGGACGGCCCGATCATGGCCTGCTCCAGGAGAGCCTCTGCAAGGAAAGAGGGTCCCAGGTCAGCACGTGGGGACACACAGACACACTGTGTTCTGCCCTCGTCCCACAGGGAAGCTGGCAAAATCCAACTGTACCAACCACAGTGACTCCACACCAGCTTTCTCCTAAATTCACTGAATCCCAGAACTTTCTAATCCCTGATGGGCACAAGCCAGTGAATAATTCAGGCAGAGCACGCATCCTCCCGCTAACACAGCTCTCCCCAAAACTGCTGCTCGCCACATTCCCTCCCTCCCACTTCTTGCCAGGAAGCTCCTGCAGCCTCCACCGAGTGGCTTTTGCCCGGGCACCTGGGGCTGAGCTTGGGGCCACCAATCCCCTCCACTGGGCGCAGCCCTGCCTGTCTGGCCCTCAGTGGCCCGAGGGGCTCTGCCCGTCCCATCTGCTCAGCCAAGCCTTTAATTGTCCATTTGAACCATGGCAGAGTGCAGGAAGCACCTCCCCGAGCAGGCCCCGGGCTGCGGCGCGGGCTGCAAGTAGGTCAGAGCACCCAGATGTAAAAGGGGGAGCAGCAGCCAGGTGGGAAATTGTCGCCCCAAAGCTGAGGAGGAGGAGAAGCCACCGCCGGATCCCGAGTGCAAGAGTAGGAGACTCCCTGGGTCTCGCTCCAAGGCTGAATCCTGGGCCAAGAGCGTCTGGGATGAGGACAGAAGGCCGGTGGCAGCTGTCCCCTCCCCAGCCCATCCCATCCCAGAGTGTCATCACGAGCCAGCCACATGCTGCTCCCCGCTGCAGACGTGTCAGCAGCGATCTGCCGGGCC
Source organism: Pomatostomus ruficeps (assembly GCA_013400735.1). Classification (NCBI taxonomy): domain Eukaryota; kingdom Metazoa; phylum Chordata; class Aves; order Passeriformes; family Timaliidae; genus Pomatostomus; species Pomatostomus ruficeps. The sequence continues at coordinate 125,511 of VYZT01036557.1, forward strand.
CTGCCATGATCCCCGCAGCTCGTGCCAGCTTTCCCTCCTTTGTACTTCCAAGCTGAAATGCACGAGTTTGGGAAAGGACAGCTCTGGGGGCTGCGGTGAGGAAGGGAGCTGCTGTTCCAGCCATCGGGACCTCGGGAATGAGCTCTCCCTGGGTGCACACAGTGCTCGGAGTCGGGGCCGGCGTCCTGCCAGTGCGGCCCCAAACGGAAAAGGGGACACAGTTCATTCCCCTCTTGGCAAAGCAGCTGCCCCCAACGAAGCCACTGAGCCCTGGCTAAATGTGGGCCAGGAGAAACCCGTTCCTGCAGAAATAATAGGGAATTATCATCCCTGGCTCTGTTTTTGGGGATACACAGACGAGCCCGCGCCAAGCACCCCGCAGGCCTCGCTGCCAGCGGAGCAGGAGCCGGTGCCACGAGGGTGGGAACAGGCACCAGGGAGCCCCGGGGACCAGCTGGGCAGCAGCAGGACTGGCCCTCGAGCCAACCACCCCCACCCCGAGCAAATCCATCCAGAGCAAATCCATCCTGCCATGGCCACAGCTCCACTTGGCCCCTCCAGCCACACTTCAGAGAGGACAAACCCAGCTGGGGCAGCTCAGCAGTGGGGACAGAGTGTGACAAAAAACAGACACTGACAGAAAATCCACTGGGAGAATGGAAGGAGGGGAAAAACATCCACAGAGGAAAGATCCCCACACTCAGAGGAGGCAGAGCTGCTGCCTGTGTGGGGTTGGCTCCTTTAAACCCCCCTGGAGCAGCAACCCCCAGCTCTGTTTATTTATCCAGGGACTCGCTGCACGGGGAAAATCCCAGCACCAAGTTTCTATAATTAGCAAGAGAGCCTGGCAAATCTTTAAACCGGTTCCAGCCTTTGGCAGGATTTGTGTGAAATGCCCTTGGATTGGGCTGGGAAGCAGCCTTGGGAGCAGCACCTGGCTCCTGTGCAGTGCTAGAATCGGGAAATCGGGGAATCATTAAGGCTGGAAGGACCTCCAAGAGCATCTCACCACTAACTCAGGTCCCCTAGTGCCACATCCACATGGTAACTCTGCCACAGCCTGTTCCAACACCTAACCACACTTTCAATGAAGAAATCTCCCGTAATTGCCAACCTAATTCTCTCCCAGCTCAACTCGAAGCTGCTTCTCTTGACCCAGAACCCAACCCCAGCCAGGGTGCTGACCCTTGAACCCTCCCATGGGAAAAAAATGGAGGGAATGACACCAAAACGGAGCCAGTGGGGTGAGAAAGGGGTAGGGGAACAGTCGGGAATGGGCTGAAGTGGTTGGGAATGGGCATTTTCGCGTGAAAAGTGGTGTGGGAAGGGAGGTGCCCAAAATACAACAGGGACCCCCGAAAGACCCCTGTCTGCACTCCAAATGGGGGAACACCGGGGGAAACACCCCAATACCCGCGTGGAGACCCCCAAAACACCCCAGTGTGCCCAGTAAAGAGGGGGAACCCCCCGCCTCCCCCCGGACCTGCCAGGTTGAGGATGTCCCAGGTGGCTCCGCGGGGGAAGAACCGCTTCATGTTTATGGCCCATTGATAGTCGCTCCAGCGCTCCTTCCAGGCCTGCAGGATGGCCTGCTTCAGGTTCACCACCTTCATGGTCACCCTGCGGACGGAGAGCTCAACGCGAGGGGGACGGAGCCCTGACCCGGCCGGGCAGGGCAGAGCGGGCCGGGGAGGCGGCCCAGCGGCTTCGGAGGGGTGCAGCTGAGGGTCCGCCCGCTCCCTGCGGCTGGAGGAGCTCAGAGCCGCCCCGGAGCCTCCCGGAGCCCCCCGAGGTGCGGTGCCCGCGGGTCCTGCCGGGTCCCGCCGCCCCTCACCGTGGCCCGGCGCCGCCCTCAGCGCCTGGGCACCGCCATGGCGGCACCTGCCAACAAGCCGCGCGCTGATTGGGCGGCGGTGCACGGCGGGCGCGGGGGGTGATGGGAGTTGTAGTTCTTGGGGGCGAGGGCGGGCGGGGGCGGGAGTGAGTGTGCAAAGGGTGGGTGCAAACCGAGGGCGAGTGTGCAAACAGCGGGATGAGAGTGCAAACACCGCGCGGGTGAGCAAACGGGGGAGAGTGGGCACACACGGGGCGTGTTTGTGTGGAAACATGGGGGTGAGCGTGGAAATAGGGCTTGACTGTGCAAACACCGGGGGTGGACGTGCAAATAGGGTGAGCGTGCAAGCACGAGGGGGTGGTGGAAATGGGGGGTTGTAAACACGGGGGTGTGCAAACGGAGTGGGTGTGCAAATAGCAAGGGTGTGGAAAAGTGGAGGGGTACAAACGGGAGAGAATAAGGGTGCAAACATGGTTTGTGTGTGTGAAAATGAGGGGGCGTGCAAACACAAGGTGAGTGTGAAAACAGGGGATGTACAAACAGAGTGAGTGTAAAAACACGGGATGTGCAAACAGGGTGCACAGGGGTGAGCGTGCAAAGGCTCTGAGGTGGCAGCACGGCTCTCCCATCACGGCTGCGCGCGCGTGCAGGCGTGCAAGCGCGTGCACACACGCGGGATCGCGTGTGCGCACGTGTGCGTGCGTGCACATTGTACAGGTGTACACGCCCACACACACACACACGAGCACAGGTGTGCACACAGGTGTGTGTGTGTGAGCACAGAGGTGTGCGCGCGTGGGTGTGCAACCACAGGTGTGCACTGAGGGCTGCGTGTGACACAGGGGTCTGCACGCGTGTGGATGAACAGGCGTGTGTGTGTGTGTGCGTGCGTGTGTTCCTGCACACGCGTGCAGACACCAACACCCCCGGGCACGTGTGCACACGGGTACCTGTGCAGGGGTGGGCGCGCAGGGGAGTGCACGGGTGTGTGCCGCAGACACGCGTGTGCACACACGTGGCGCAGCCATGGGCCTGGGCTGCCCCCCACCCCCTCCCTGCAGTACCAGCAGCTAAAAATATCCCCAGGGATGGTGCCAGCCGTCGCCATGGCAACGGGAGGATGGGGAGCGGGGCCGGGGGGCAGACCCCCCACAACCCCCAGCCCCCCAGAACCCCGACTTCCTCAGAACTCCCAGCACCCCGACACCCCCAGAATGCCCCCAGCAGCCCCCCAGGACCCTTGGCAGCCACAACACCCCCCAGAGCACTCCCAACTCCCCCCAAACCCCAGCATCCCCAACGCTCTCAGTACCCCCAAAACCCCCCAGGGGGAACCCCCAAGGCTCAAGAGCAGGGTCAAGGCCCCCAGGGTGCTGGGGGGGTGGGAGCTCAGTCACCCACTGCCCCCCCAGCCCCGCTCGGGGAGGGGCTCTGCGGCCCCTTAATTCCCCGGTTAATCATTCATGGGGCCGGGGCGCAGCAAATCCCCCCGTGCCGGGGCCGGGATTAGGCGGGCAAGCGGCTGCCCAGCCGGCGAGGGGCCCCGGCAGCGGGGGGGGAACCCCGGCAGCTGGGGGGTCCTGCCGGGGGGGGAGCCCTATCCATGAGGAGGGATTTCCTGTGCAGGGGGGGCCCACTTCCCACAGCTGGCGGGGGAACAAACACCACGGGGGTCCCCAGGCAGGAGGGGATCGGAGGAGCCCTGCTGGACAACCCCCCTGGCACAGCACTCCCAAATTTTGGGGGCAGAGGGTGCTGGCCCTGGTGGGGTGGGGGGTGGCAGGGTGTCACCGGGGGGTCGCAGCTCCCCGGGGCGCCGCGGGGGCGGCTGAGCAGGGGGAAGGCGTCGAGGCCTCGGCGCCTTGGCAGGGCGCCCCGGCACAGCTGCCTCCGGCCCAGGGCCGGGGGGGCCGGAAGGGGCTGGGGCCGTTCCCAGCGCCGGGGGCAGGCGAGGGGCGAGCGGGGGCCAGCGTGGGGGGCTTCCCCTTCCCACGGGGTCACCGGGACCTCTGGTGCCGCATCCTGCTGGGGGACACATGGCTGGTTCCTGGTGTTTGGTGGGGTGTGAAGGATCTGATCTGGGGTGGGAGGACACCCCCATGGGGCCATCCGGACCCCCAGCTGGTGGTGGGTGCTGTCCCATCAGGGTGTCTCATGCTGGGGTTGGAGGTGCCTGGTGCCATCCCCTTTCTGGGGGTCCGGGGGGGCACCGCTGCTGACTTGGGGCTATATTTAGTGTCTCCGCCGCAGAGCAGCAGGATGAATTTTAATGAGCGTGTTCCAGCCGACTGCCTGCTCCCCAAGAACAGCACGGCCCCTCTGCATCCCAAATCCCCCGTGATCAGGGTCTGCCACAGGGCACGGGGTCCCAACCCTGCTGGGGCAGTGCGGAGAGACCTGTGGTGGCACTGGGGGCACTTCCCGAGGGATGGGGGGCTGATGATGAGTGTGAGAGGTGCCCGTCCATGCTCCACAGGGGCCACAGGCAAACTCCAGCCCTGTCTCAGTTTCCCCACTGGGATGGGGGGTGCCGGGCAGCTTCAGGCAGGGGGATATGGGGACATGACGGTGGCGTTGAGATGGCCGAGCCCTGTGGGCCAGGGGCAGGCGAGCTCGGCCACGGCCTTATCGCGGGCAGACGGTTGCGGGGGGCCGCGGCCGCGCCGTGTTTGCCGAGGATAAAGTGTACGGAACAGGCGGGGAGGGACGGGGGGGCCGTCACGCTGCTGCTGCTGCCCCGCCGCGCTGGGTGCGCCAGCCGTGCGAATGAGAGTCCCAGGGTGACACGGGGACCGGGAGATCGATGGGGGCTATGGGGACCGCAGGCCTGTGGGGACTGGGGGCAGCAGGAGCTCCAGGGGTCCAGCGGGGTCTGTGGGGACACCCACGAGCAGTCCCGGGTGTCACTCTCCTCCATATTCAGGGTACCCCCATCTCCTGGGGACCATCATCCCCTGGGGACCGCCATCCCCTGGGGACTCTCACTACCTGGGGACCACTATCCCTGGGAACAACCATCCCCTGGGGATCCCCATTCCCCGGGTGGCACTGTCCCATTGTTGTCCCCATTCCGAGCAGCATCGTGCTCTGAGAGCCCCTGGCCCCTGGGGAACCCCCTTCCCTGGGTGCTGCCCGCGCACCCCATGCATGGGAAACCATCCCATGGGTACACCCCTCCCATGGAAACCTTCATCCCTTGGGGACCCTCCTCTCCTGGAAGCCTTCACGCCCGGGAGACCCCCATCCCCCTCGTCCCCTGGGTGTCACCGCACCGCCTGCGCAACCCAGGGAGAGGGGTACTCACGGGGTTGAGGGGTGGGGGGCGGCCAGGCTGAACCCGCCGGGGGTCCCAGGGTCGAGTTGCGGGGCGCCGGGCGGGGGTGGAGGGGTGGCAGAGCCGCTTTAAGCCCGGGCATGACGGGACGTGTAGTCCGGAGGGGAAAAGGGGGGGCTGGGAGCAGGGGCTGCTGGGAAGGGGGTGGGGTGGCACGGGCGGGTCGGGGGGCTCCGGGAGGCGACCCTCAGCGCCCTTCCCAGTGATCCCCCCGCGCTTCCAGTGCACGCCGCCATCCCCGGCCCCACAGCGGCTCCGCCTCCGGCCCCATAGCGGGGTACGGGCCCCCGTCCTCCCCAGTCCCACACATCCCCCGGGGGGCGCAGGGGCAGGGCCCCCCGACGTGCGGGTGTCCTGCGGGGCCGGATCCTGCCCGGGGCGGTGCGGATCTGGGTGGGACCCCCATGTCTGGTGTGTGCCCCCACCCTGGGGCCGAGCTGGGCAGCCCGGGGTGTGGAGCTGCCCCCTGACCCGTGGGCACTGTCCCCAGCCCCCGTGGGCACCGTCCCAGCTCTCTGTGAGCATCATCTCCACCCCACCGTCACTCCTCCTGGGTGCTGTCCCCAAATCCTGTGGGCAGCGTCCCCAGTCCCCAGTGTCACTGTCACAGCATCTCCGTGGGCACCGTCCCCAGCTCCCTGCGGGTGACGTCCCCTGCCCTCGTGGGCACCCGGTTGTCACTGTCACAGCATCCCCGTGGGTGCTGTTCGCAGTCCCTGCGGACACCATCCCCACCCTGCCACGGACACCCTCCCGGGCCTCCCTGGGCACCGTCTCCGGTCCCCCTTGGGTGCAGCCCCCCACGCTGTGGTCGCCATCCCCCGTCCCCGTTGTCACTGTCACGACATCTCCGTGGGCACCGTCCCAAACTCCTGTGGGCACCAGCTTCACCCCACCACGGGCACCATCCCGGGGACCCTGTGGGCACCGTCCCCAGCTCCCTGTGGGTGCCGTCCCCCACCCCCGTGGGCACCTCCCCTAGCCCCCCCTGCATACAGACCCCCACCCTGT
>VYZT01036557.1:168112-183090 GCA_013400735.1 Pomatostomus ruficeps
CTGGTGTCCGGGGATATGGGGGAAGTTGGGGGACTGGTATTAGGACCTGTGGGGTGGGGGGACACGGGGGACAAAATGGGGATTGGAGAGCTGAGGGAGCACCAGTCTGGGGAATCGGGGGATCTGGGCTGAACCCCGCCCCGTGGTGTGTGTGGGGGGAGCAGGGCTGCGGCAGCCCCCAGAATAGGCAGGGGCTTCACTTTGGCTCCCTTTGGCTGGATCTCCCCACTCTGAGATCCTGTCCCTGTTCCTAGGGTCCTCTCCCTTTTCCTGGGGTTCTGTCCGTGTTCCTGGGGTTCTGTCCCTGCTCTGGGGTCCTCTCCCTGTTCCTGGGGTCCTGTTCCTGGAGTCCTGTCCCTTTTCCTGGGGTTCTGTCCCAGTTCCTGGGGTCCTGTTCTTGTTCCTGGGGTTCTGTCCCTGTTCCTCGGGTCCTGTTCCTGGGGTTCTGTCCCTGCTCTGGGGTCTCTGCAGCAGGGGCAGGGGTGTGGGTGCTGCTGTCTCCCCCCCACCGTGCAGTTCTGCTTTTGCAGTTCACATCCAGGTCCAATTCCCCCCTGGTTTGGGTTTTAATGCTGGTTATTTCCAGCTCTTTCCTGTTTTGGATTCCAGGGCTGGTTATTTCCAGCTTCCCCAGACTCCCAGTGTGTTTTTCTGCCTCAGTTTTGGGTTTATCTTGTTGCTTTGGTCAGGTTGTTTGTGCTCTGGGGTTGTTTTTCCTGTACAGTTGGGTTGATCTTTGCCTTTATCGTGGAATCGTGGAATGGTTTGGGTTGGAAGGGACCTTAAAGCTCATTCAGTTCCACCTTCTGCCATGGGCAGGGACACTTCCTACTACCCCAGGTTAATCCAAGCCCTGTCCAACCTGGCCTTGGATATTTCCAGAGATGGGGCAGCCACAGCTTCTCTGGGCAGCAGTTTTACTGAGCACTTTTCCTGCTCTGAGCTGTTCCCTTCATCCAGCCCCTTCCCTGAGCTGGATCCTGCTCAGCCTCTCTTTGTCATTCCCTTTTCTTGTCCTTTCCCTGGCTCTCTGTTGGTGAGGGAGGGATCCTGGCTCCCCTGTCACTGTCACTCTGTTCCCCAGAGACTCCCAGCACTGCCAGGCTGTGCTTTGTCCTTGTTATTCTCCTGCTGTAGCTGCTCTAGAAGGTTCTTGGAGAAGGGCTCTGGAAACCTGGAATTTGTTTTTTCTTGGTCACTGGAGGTGAATTTCCAAGGGTGGATGTGATAGGGTCACAGCCAGACCTTGCTGGCATCATGTCTGGGATCATGGGATGCTGAATGTTAGCAAAAATGGATGTTAGGACAAAATAGCAGCTGTTAAGAAAAGGTATTAGGACAGTAGGTACTAAAAAGGCAGTTTTTTAGGGAAAATTCTGTCATGGAAGGAGTGGCAAAGGCTGCCCAGGGAGTGGTGGAACCCCCATCTCTGGAAGTGTACAAAAAGTGTGGATGTGGCTTTTGGGGACATGGTTTAGTGGTGACGTGGGGCTGGTGCTCGTTGAAGGTTGGACTTGATCTTAAAGATCTTTTCCAGTCTAAACAATTCCATTATTCTGTGGTTTTATGAATCCATGATTCCATGTTGCTGGGACCTGGGTGCTGCCCTCCTCTCCTCTAACTCCCCTCTCTCTCCTCTCTCTGCAGGAGAGTGAGGATGGCATCGAAGGAGATGGTGAGTGATGGCTCTTGGGCAAAGTTGATTGTGTGCAAAATAAGTAAAAACCAGACAAAATGGCTTTTCTAACAATCCTGTGATGTTGCCATCCCAAATATTCACTTGTAGCAGCAGGCAAACGTGGGGTGCAGGCCCAAACTTGCCCCTGCTCCCTCCTGAGCTGGCTGTGGCATTGATCCGGGGTGGTGCGGGCATCCAAATTTCCTTTGGAAAGGGTTTGGTCACAGTGGGAGAGGAGCCATGCCCAGCCCTGCCCTGACCCCACGTCCTTTCCCTCCCCACAGCCGTGCTCTCCGACTACGAAAGCGCCGAGGACTCGGAGGTAAGGGCAAGCTCTGTCCTGCTGAGCCACTGATTCTCACGGAATTCCAGCACAAACCCAGTTTGTGTCCTTGGATCTCTTCCACTGACCTCTCTGCCTCCCAAGGAAACAGCCTCCCCCAGTCCCAGCCCATGGCACTGGGACCAGTGTTGCTGTGCTGCTGGGGAGGGTGTAGGGCCAGTGTGTGCTGAGGGAAACCCTCCTGGCTCCTCACACTGGGTTTGCCGTGGCCAGGAAGGGCGTGGGAGGAGTGTGGGATGCTTGTTGGGTTTTAATTAGCTGGAATTAAAAAGCAAAGTGGTGGTTGGGAGCATCCCAAGAGCTTCCCTCTGTTCTGAGGGAGCAGCCGGAGGGGGGATGCACCTTGGGAATTGGGGGGTGTTGAGGGAATCCCATCCCACCCATGCCTGGGGGGGCTGCAGGTTCCCATGGATTTTTAGTTCGGAGCTCTAAAGTTTGAGATTTCCAGGGAGTTTAGAGAAGTTCTGGTCTCTAAGGATTATGGTGAAGGCTTTCTAAGGAAAATCCATCTCTGTTTTGGGAATCTTGAGGGAAACAGTGGCTAGAGAACATGCAAACCACCAGGCCGAGGAAATCCAAGCTGTTTATTTGGGAATTAATCTCAGTTTGGGAATTAATCTGTGTTATTAACAAGGGAAGAGCACAGCAGGCTGCAGAGGTGATGGGGCAGCTCCCGGAGCTCTTCCAGCCTGGAATCCTGCGTGGAGGCTCCCGGTGGCAGCGGGGTTGTTGCATCACTGCCGTGCCAGGATGACTCCGTTCCTGTGCCTAAAAATAATGCCCGGCCTGGGCTTCCCCGGCGTAAACACCGGGAGCAGCCGATGTGCAAAGGCTGTGTTGAAAGAGGAAAATGGAGCAGGGTTTGGTTAATCACCCCAAGCTATTTTTAGTTCGGCTCCAGCCTCCGGAGGCTCCTGGGGGTGAAACCAGGTCATGCTCCTGAGCAGAGTGAGTCAGCTGAGGAACTCCAGGGAATTTGGAAACGTGGCCCTGGCTGGATCCGGGCCTTCAGTGTGGAAGGAAGGGCCTGTAATCACCAGTCTCTCCAGTCTGCAGGAGCCTTTTTGGAGTGGTGGGATGCTGCATCTTTGTGATCCCAGCCCCATTCCAGAAACCCTGTTGGATCCTCCGTCTCTTGGGAGAGGTTGGGTTTAACCTTTGCTTTTCCTGTAAAAATATAGGGATAGGAAGAATTTTAGCAGCTAATCCTCTGCTTTGGAAGAGTAGTGTCAAACAGCTGGAACAGGGATCTAACTCCAGAATGGAGGGAATTCCTGGGCAGTCAGTAGCTGGATCTAACTCCAGATTTGGGAGAAGTCCTGGGGGATCTGTTGCTGGATCTGACTCCAGATTTGGGGAGATTTCTGGCAGATCTGTTGATAATGGAACACATTTGAGTCACTGGATGTCTCCCAGGCAGAGGAAGAGGATTACAGCGAGGAAGAAAGCTCCAAGGTGGAGCTGAAGCAGGACAGCAACGATTCCTGCGAGTCGGCGGCCAGAGGGGAGAAGGGGAACGAGAAGGCGGATCCCAAGGGAGCGGTGACGGGCGAGCGGCAGAGTGGGGACGGGCAGGTGGGTGTCCCACGGCTCCGGGCTGGGGGCTGGCAGCAGGACTGCTGCAGTGGTGAGAGCTCCCTGGTTCTGACAGGAGAGCACGGAGCCTGTGGAGAAGAAAGTTGGGAAGAAGGTTCCCAAGCACCTGGACGACGATGAGGATCGGAAGAACCCGGCGTACATCCCTCGCAAGGGGCTCTTCTTCGAGCATGACCTCCGAGGACAGACGCAGGAGGAGGAGGTCAGGTATGTGAGTGTCCCCCTGGGGCTCTGGGAGGGACAGGCCAGCTCCCAGGCCAGGCTCTGGCAGCAGGGCCCCTGGCTTCAGTGGGATGCACTGGGAATGTCTGTGCTTTCCTTACCTGCTCTGTGTCCTGCCAGGACACTTCAGCTCTTAGATTTGAAGGGGAGATGCAAAAAACCTCACAAAAAAGTCTCCTACCAGGCAGCAGTGACCCTTCAAGCTGCGTTTCCCAAATAGCAGTGGGTCACCAGCAGCTGCTGGGCAGGAGGAGCGGGAGGAAGGAGATTCCCTGCCCGGGAATGCTCAGGCTCTGTGTGTGGGACTGCTCGAAGCTGCCACATCTTGGCTTTACGGCTCCTTGCTCCTCCCTGTGTCCCTTTCCCAGGCCAAAGGGTCGTCAGCGGAAGCTGTGGAAGGACGAGGGGCGTTGGGAACACGACAAATTCCGTGAGGATGAGCAGGCCCCCAAGACCAGGCAGGAGCTGATCGCGCTGTACGGATACGACATCCGGTCAGCCCACAACCCCGACGACATCAAACCGCGGAGGATGCGCAAACCACGGTGAGCCCCAGAGTCACACCAGGGCCTGGTGTCCCGAGGAGAGCTGGATCTGGAGCTCCAAAGAGGGAAAGCCCTGTCACGTGGGACCTTGTTCCTGAGGTTTCTAGATGTGCATCTTGGGGAGGGGTTCCCTGGCACAGCAATTCCTCCCACCCAGGGGTTTCTCTCTAGTGAATTGTTCTGTTTTTCTCCCCCAGGTATGGCAGTCCCCCTCAGCGAGACCCCAACTGGTCCAACGAGAGGCCCCCCAAGCCCCCGAGGCACCAGGGTGCCAAGAGCCCCTCGGCCCCGCCGCGCTCCTTCAACAGCCGCAGCTCCGCCGGCCCCGGCAGGATGCCCCCCGCCAGGAACTACCCCAGGATGGGGGGCTACAAGGAGACCCGCCCGGGCTACCGGGCTTCGGAAGCGGCTGTCCCGCACCGGAACGGGGAACAAGCCAAGCAGGAGAGCGGCTACCGCGGGAAGCGCGCAGAGCAGAGCCCGTCCAGGGACACGTCCCCGGAGCTGGAGGTGGCACATGTCCACGGCAGCCCTGGGAAGGAGGAGGGGGCTCTGGAAAACCAAGCCACGGCTGCCGACACTGCGCAGCCACCGCCGGACAGACCAGTCGAGAAGAAATCTTATTCCCGGGCAAGAAGGACCAGAGTCAAGGCTGGGGACGCGGGGAAGCTGGCAGAGGAAGTGCCCGCTTCCGAGGGGCTGGCTCCCGTGATTCCAAAACCCACGCCAGCCGAGACCTCCCCCCCGCCAGCCAAGAGCAACTGGGAGTCGCCGGTGGAATCCAGCGTGGATGGACTTGAGCAGGAGATGACCCAGATGAACCTGACGGAGCAGAACTGGAGCCCGGGGCAGTCCCAGTTCATCCCGCCCCGGGAGCTGAGGGGTAAGTGGGAGCAGCCTCCTGGTTTTGCAGCAGCCCAGGGCCATCCTGCTGTGTGCAGCTGGTCAGAGCTGAGCTCTCTCTGCCCCAGCCCTGTCCCAGGATGGGTGCAGAGTGATGGTTCCTTCTGAGAAAGTGCAACATGGATATAACAACAGAGAAAAACGGGAAATTAAACATTTCGGTGTAGGTGAAGGGAATTAGGGCTGGGAAGCATGGAAGGGGAGATCCTTTCTCTGTGGTGTGAATCACAGCGAGGCTGACCCCTGCTACAGGAGAGCACGAGATAAGGATCAATAATTGGGCTCTTCCTGCTCGGGGCAGGAAGGAACTTTTCCCTGTTTATCAGCTCATTTCCTGATGCTGGGATTTGGTTGCTGGTGGCTGAGGCCTGGCTGGGATTGGCAAATCCCTTTGTGCCTGGGAAGAGGGAGGGACGTGGGACAGAGTTGCCCCGGTGCCAGCTGAGGACAGTTCCAGTTGCGCATCCACAGAGAGGTCATCCAGGTATAATTATCCCTTTGCAGAATTAGAGCCTGTTCTGGGAAGTGTTAGGATGCTTCCCGAGGGGAGTAAAACTGGAGCAAGGAGAAGGAAGCAACTTGCTGCTTTCGTAAGCGGCTGTGAGGTTGAGGTCGTGGAACCAGAGGTCATTTGGTACTGGTGGGGCTGGGAGGTCTGTGTGAACAGACTCTTGGACAGGATGGAAACGTGACAGTGAGAGTTCAAAAATGCTGAGATTGTCTATTTGGGGTTTTTTTAATGCGCAAAAATGAAGCATCTTCACAAATCTCCCGCAGGCCAGCTCTTGGCTGCAGGTACACGATCACGTTCTGCTGTGAGAAGGATGATGACTCTGCTGTCCCTTTTTTTGTCCCTAGCAGAGGAGGGAGGAGATAATTCTGGGAAGCATTTGGCTCCCATCAGTGCATTCCGTATCCCTCTGCTTGTATTTCATCACTGTCAGTGATCCGTGAGCTCTTCCAGTGTTTGTTTTATCCATTTTCACTCCCTTGGAATCACCTGCGGTCACCTTGGCACCGTGGTTTTAAACCATGGTTTAAAATTCACTTTGCTGTAAATTCACTTGGCTGTTTGAATCCAGAGGAGCCTGTGATGAAAGCGTTTACACCCTGCAGAGGGTTGAAACTGCAGCTTCAGATCCCACGTGGATCCCTGATCCACCCGGGAGAGATCGGTGTCTCAGCAGACACAGAGCTCAGAGCAGGACCTGAGTTTCAAGCTGGGGATTTAGTTTTGAAGCAGGATTTAGGCGTTGCTGAGCACCATGGGCGGGTGTGCAGTGACAGAACAGCCTCTAATTTCTCCCAAAATATTTAAAATCATCGCTGGGGCGATGAAGTCCAAAGGTTCTGTGCCATGGGAGCGAGAGCTGAGCCGCAGCCACACCCCCGGGCGAGGCGGCTCCGGCCTGGGAACCGGCACAAACCACAGTAATAACCGGTCTGTTCCTTCCTCAGGTATTCCCAACCATATGCACGTGGGAACTGGGCCACCGCCGCAGTTTAACCGGATGGAGGAGATGGTAACGTGTGATCCCGGAGCGTGACTCCGGCTCTGCCGCGCGCGGGAGACGGGCTCTAATTGCCTTGGGGTTGTGGTAATTACAGGCTGCTGATGCCTCAGCCTTTCCCTTGTGGGGGTGTTTGGGGGTGTCCCAGGGGAGGTTTGGCGGTCGGGGGGGGTCAGGTCGGTGCCCCACAGCCCCCCTGACCCCTGGACTCCTGCAGGCAGTGCCAGGGGGCCGTGTGAAGCGCTACTCGTCGCAGCGGCAGAGACCCCCCGTGCCCGAGCCCGCGCCCCCCATGCACATCAGCATCATGGAAGGGCACTACTACGACCCACGTGAGTGTTTCCCTCCTGCTCCCGTGGCTCCGTGTGCGCTCAGAGCTGAGCAGCTGGAGCAGGGATCCCCCCACTCCCGTCGGGGTTGGGATTTTGTCTTCCCTTTCCTTTGTTGTAATGGCACTGTGTCCCCTCGCTAAAAGGCAGCTGGGAGCCTCCCTGGTTGTGTTTAAACCCATGGAATTATCCTCAGTGTTATTCCCTCTCTGTGCCAGGGCTCTTAGGACACCCCAATTCTTCCTGAGAACTGGGATTTAAAATGAACTTTAAATCAGGTCTTTGGCGTTTGAGCGTGGGGAAAACAGGACTGGGGATGGATTAGCAATTCCCTCCAGCATTTAAAGTGTTAGAGAAGAAATTCCCTGAGTATTTTCTTGCTTTCTAAAGGGAGTAGGAGGCTTTTCTTTAGGGAGCATGTGGCATCTGTGAGCCCGGGAGCCTCTCTGTGTGCCGTGGGAGCCCTCGGGGCGGGCTGGGCTGTGTGTCCCCGGTTGCAGGGGAATGAAATTCCGTGGAGCTTTTCCTCACAGCCTCTCATGTGTTGTTGCAGTACAATTCCAGGGACCAATCTACACCCACGGTGAGAACCCAGCCCCGCTGCCGCCCCAAGGGATGATTGTGCAGCCGGAGATGCACCTCCCTCATCCAGGTGAGGAGCCATGGGGACACCCCTGGACCTGGGGAGCAGAGAACTCTGGTCTCCCATAGCCTCTGTCACGGGGGGAATCCATTTTCCTTTATTTCTACAACATGGCAGAGACCTGCTTGCCTCCTTCAGTGAGACTGAACCAGTATCAGTTTTAAGAAAAGGAAAAATAGGTGTTTTTGGAGCTTCCAGCCAGTACAGGATGGGGGGAACTGAACCTTTGGCAGCTCCCAGCTGGATATTTGCAGGTCCCTGTGGGGCCTCACCAGGCTGGGCCACTCCCTTCCGTGGGCACTGGGCTGGTTCCTCACTCCCTGGCCCTGTAGCTCAGGAAAAAGCAGAACTGGGAGCTGTCGAACACGTTCTCTGCTTGCCCACACAAATTGTTTCCTGCAGTGGAGTTGTGTTGGGGCCGTGTCTGGTTCCGGTGAATCCGGAACTGGGGAGGGGGCTGTGCTCTGCTGCTCTGTGTCCCTCCCCAGCGTGGGGCTGCAGGGAAGCCTTGGAGCAGAGCGTGCTCCTTCCTGCTGCAACCCGGGGACACTCTGGCTTCTTGGGTGACATCTGTGTGCTTCCCGTCACCTCCAGGTTTACACCCCCACCAGACGCCCCCTGCCATGGCAAACCCCGGCCTCTACCCCCCACCAGTGTCCATGCCCCCGGGCCAGCCCCCACCGCAGCAGCTGCTCACTCCGACTTACTTCTCCGCCCCTGGAGTGATGAATTTCGGGAATCCTGGCTATCCTTACCCCCCGGGAGCTCTGCCCCCTCCACCCCCTCCTCATCTCTATTCCAACACGCAGGTAAGCCGGGTGCGCCGCGGCTCCTTCCCGGGCAGGAGCAGGTGGGATGCTGTGGAGTACGGGGTGTTCCTGGGAGGAGAGGATGTGGAGCAGCTGGGCTGCTCCATGGGGAAAGGATTGTCATCCCAGAAAGGATTGTTGGCTTTCCATGGCTGCTGTGCAGCTCTCTGAGCACGGGGGGGCAGCGGGTGAAATCCTGTCCTGCGGGGTCTGGAATTGAGCTGTTCCCTAATGGAACAGGGAAACAGCCCCTCCAGGGCCCTGCTGAGTAGAGAATACCTTGGGAATGGCTTGGGAAGTCAATTCTGTTTGAATGGAGGCGGGGAACTGGCTGGTGTGAGCAGCTGGGGCTGGATTTTCCTGCTCCATGGCCCAACTAAGGTCTAAGGTCACTGCTGGGCAGCGAGGAGGCAGATCGGGTCCCTGAGGAGGCAGATCAGTTCAGATCCCTGAGAATGCAGATCAGACCAGATCCTGTAGAGGCATGGATCAGAGCAGACCAGATTCCTGAGGAGGCAGATCAGTTCAGATCCCTTCAGATCCCTGAGATGGCAGATCAGACCAGATCCTGTAGGGACATGGGTCAGAGCAGACCAGATTCCTGTGACAAGGCAGATTGGATCTCTGTGAGGATCAGATCAGATCTTGTTCCTGTGAAGAGGCAGATAGATCAGATCCCTGAAGAGGCAGATCAGACCAGATCCCCGAGGAGGCAGATTGGATCAGATCTCTGTGAGGATCAGACCAGATCTGATCCCTGTGAGGAGGCAGATAGGTCAAATCCCTGAGGAAGCAGGTCAGACCAGATCCTTGCAAAGGCAGATGAGACCAGAGCACACCAGATCCTGGTGCTGCCGTGGCTGGAGCAGGGCTGACACGCTGTGCCTGGAGCAGGGCTGACACGCCGTGGAAGGCTGGAGAGCTGCATGTTCCCTGAGCTCCCAACCGTCCCTGCCCTTCTCACTGCTCCGGCTGATCCCGGCAGGACCTCACCCCGCTTTGAGGGCAGATCCCCCCCAGCTGCAGGGCTGGGTGTGCACGGGGGCTGTGAATGGGTGGAAAAGCTGCTGTTGGGAAGTTCAAGCATTCCAGGGTGAGGGACTCCCATCTGCACAGGCTGTGCTCTGTCCCTGCCCGAGTGGGGGGACTTTGGTGAGGGGTGGGGACGCACAAGGGGAGCTGATCTCTGGGGGGCACAGCCCTTCTGGCTCTGGCTGGGGGCAGCTATCCAGCCCCGGTGGGTGCCGGGAGGGGCTCGCAGGGCCCCCCAGCCCGGAGCTCTGATCCTGCTGCTCCTGCAGGCGCAGTCCCAGGTGTATGGGGGGGTCACCTACTACAACACTGTCCAGCAGCAGGTGCAGCCCAAGCCCTCCCCGCCCCGCCGGACGTCCCAGCCTGTGACCATCAAGCCGCCCCCTCCAGAGGTACCATCCCCTCACCGTCGGTCCCTGGGTGTGTGTGGTGTCACTGGTGTGTGTGAGGCTGCAGTTTCCCCTCCCATCCCAAAAAAATGACGTTGTTCTGGGGAAATCTTAAACTGTCTCATCTCTGACCTGTCCCAAACCTCAGCTTCTCGTTGCAGGTGGTAAGCAGGGCTCCAGTTAATTTGAGTTACTTAAATCTTTAAAACTAAAACCACGTAAAAAGTAAGTCTGAAGTTGACTCTTTTTTTTATTTTGTTTGCTCAGGGTAGAAACCAGGACGATTTAGAGAGGGAAAAACCCAGCCCTGGCTGGAGGAGCTAGGAGGCAGGGAGTTCTCTGGAAGGATGTTGAGAACTCAACAGAAATTTAGGCAGTAGAGTTAAAGGTTTTTCAGGATGTGAGTGTTTCCCTGTGCTGGGAATGGTCTCCTTGCTCCAGTGCTGTGAGCTGTGCGTGTGTGAGCGTGCTGCAATGCCACGTGTGTTTTTGGTTTCCCTTTCCGTACCTTCTTCACGTATGGAAGCCAAGCAAGCCCGGACCCGGGCAGGCATGTGCCGGTGGGTTCCTGCACACGGGAAGGGCTGGGATGCAAATTCCCTGATGGAGGGGCCCTGGAAAGGCCTCATGATGGAAAAATCTGGAACCAGGAGGAGAAGTTGGCACAGGGGGCTGGTTGTGCCCGGAGAGGCGAGTGGGGGGGTTGGCACCCAGGTTTTGGAGGGGGTGCTGGCAAGACCCAGCCATAGCACTATTCCCCCCCATGTGAGGGTTTGGGGGGCTCTAAACCTCTGCTGCTCTTCTCTCTTCCCCCTCCCAGGACAGCAAAGGTGAAAAATCAAAGGAGAGGAGCAACACGTAGGGACACGGCCACAGGAATCCCAGCACCAGACTCGGCACCTCGGCGAGGAGGAAGCTGCTCCTCGGAACGGCTCCTTCCCTGCGCGGAGGTGAGGCAGCGGGATGAGACGCCTGCACCGCGCTCAGGGCCAGGCGCCTCCCCCGCGGTCCGAGCGGTGCCTTCCCAAAATCCATCTCGCTGCTGCCCACCCCCTGCTCCCCCGTGCTGGGGCTGCCGAAGAACCAACCCCCGAGTCGGTCCTTGGCCACACGTTCTCCCAACTTCTCCCCGTTACTAAACGTTCCCCGCTCCCTCCTGGGATGTCAAACTCCGCTGGCTTGATCGTGGTCTCTCTTTTTATTTAAGGAATGAAGCAGCTCCTTCAGTAAAGCTGATTTGTTTCTTTTGGGTGTTTTGTTTTTTATTTGTTTAGGTAAGCAGCAGTGACATCCCCCCCCCCACCCCAGCTCATTCTTCATTTTAATTCTCTTTTCAATTAGCAAGTTGATTTCTGCCACTTTTGGAGCAGGGGAAGGGCAATGGAGCCGTGGGAGGCTGTTGGGAATGCACTGCCTGGGCAGGAACCACATCATTTAGGAGCTTCCCCTGATTCTTTTCCCAACAAACCATTGGTAACTGGTGTGTGTGAGCTCTCAGGTGGGATCCACAGGGTGACCCCCGTCCCTGCCGCCCCCAGCAGCACAAGGGGACATTTCCACCCTTCCTCTGCCAAATCCACAGAGAGAGGGGGAGGTTTGTGGGCACCCAGCACCCCGACGCTGCCCGAGCAGCCCAGCCAGCACCCAAACCAGCTCGGCAGGGCCAGGTTTGCTCCCAGCACTTGGGTGTTGCTGCTGGGGCTGCAGAGGGTGTTGGAACCCGCCCCAGCTCACCGGGCTGGGCTGCGGCCCCACAAGGAAGCGCCTCAGCCCTGCGCCAGCTCCTGCCTCGCTTCCCCACAGCAGCCTTGTGTCCCCGTTGGCATTCCTGATCCCACGGGGTGGCTGTCACCGCCGCCATGCCACGCTGATCCTGGCTGGCTCACCTGTGCCGCAGTGCTGCCGCTCTGCCTCCCGCGTCCCACCGGCCCCGCGGCTCCGGCTCCGGCTTGGCCACGTCCTCGCAGCCGTTTGCAAATTGCATTAGGAAACTTGGCAGGGCCGGCTGCTGATTCCTGCCCATTCCTGCCGATTCCTGCTGCTCCCCTGAGCACGTGCCGGGACGCCGTGGGGACGCGCCGGCTGCCGGCACAGGCACCGGGTGAGGGGGACGTCACCGAGCGAGCGGCGGCTCGGCCACCCTGTCCCCATCTGTGGCCAGGATGGGGGCCCAGCACCCACCTGCTCGTTCTTCCTGTGGATCCCTCATCCATGCCTGGCTCTCCAGCAGAAATTCCTCCTTTCTTTGTTGTTTGTGACTCCGTGACCTTTTGTGTGTCATTTCATCCACCAAAGCCAAAATTCCCAAAGCCAAATCCCCTCATGTTTTAGATGTCACGGCGTCTCTGCCTTGAGGCTGACGTGTGTCATTGATGCACTGGTCACGCAACTGAAATCCTGGACCTTGCACCCCCATGCTGGGGTTTTGGTGTTATTTGGGTTCCTCTCCTGTGGGATGCACATCCCGAGCAGCGTTGTAGGAAGCCAACAGCTCTCGTGTGTCCTTCCTGGGGCTGAGGCCCACAGGGGCAGTGTCCACCTGAGCTTCCCTGGCAGGACCAGTGTCACCTCCTCTGTGTCCCAGGAGCTGCTCCATTCCCAGGAGCTACTCTAGGTGCAGCTCTGCCCTTCTCAGGAGCTCACAATGGGACTGGAATTACGGCTCTGCTGTGCCTGGCGCCAGCCGCCCTCGCCCCCACATCCCTGGAAGCAGCTGCCACCCGTCCCCAGCCCAGCTCTGTCCCAGTAGCAGGGCTGGAGGGAGCCCTCTTCTCTCCCTGGGGTCTGATCTGAGCCCTCTCCTCTCCCCCAGCCTCACCGGCTCACGGGGAA
The DNA here is from genome assembly GCA_013400735.1 of Pomatostomus ruficeps. NCBI lineage: Eukaryota > Metazoa > Chordata > Aves > Passeriformes > Timaliidae > Pomatostomus > Pomatostomus ruficeps. The sequence continues at coordinate 180,945 of VYZT01036557.1, forward strand.
GGACCAACTGCCGTGTTGGTGGCGCGGGAGCTGCCGCCCGTGCGTTTGTGCTGCGCTGCCTCCGCCTTGGCAGCCGCAGCCTCCTGCCAGCCCCTCGCCCACCTGCCCACGCCAAATAGGGGTGGGGGGCACGCACCCTGCTCCTGTTACCCCCTGATCCTGCAGATGGAGCATCACGGTGAGCTCTGCCCTCCCGCTGCCAGGCTGGGCAGGGGAAGGATGCTGTGGGACCTTCCAATGGTGGAAAGGCAGCTTTGAGGGGCAAGGGGAACCCCAAAGCCCCCTTTTGAATCCCATCCCCTTTTCCTCCCTTCCCTTCAGGTCTCCCCAATTCCTGCCCTCACTGCTGGCAGTGGGGTGGGAATCCCAGAACCCTTCCACCACCAGCAGCAGCAGCAACAGCATCTGCAGCAGCAGGAGGCATCACCTTTCTGCCCCCACTGCTGTGCTGCCCCATCCCTCCCCAGCGCCCCTGCCTCAGTTTCCCAACCTGGCAGCAGGATCAGGACTGAGCATAGTCCGGGATTTGGCTCAGCCCTTCACAGGGACCTCATGGAAGAGCTGCCCCCATCTTTTGGCGGTTCTCCCCTTCCCCAAATGCCTGACACCTCTCTCCCAGCGCTGCAGCTGGGAAGTGGGTTAAGGCGCTGGTTTGGGGAGGGATTTTTCCCGGGGTGTAATTTTTCCCTCCTACACACGGTCTGTTTTGAGCAGTGCCTGGAGGCTTCGCACCCCCGGCTCACTGCCGGGGCGGGGGAATGCGCTGGCTGCCAACCGAGGGAAGCGCCCGCTCCAGATCCCAGCTCGTTAGGAGAAATAACAGCAAATTAATTAAGCCAATAGTTCGCTCTGCGCCAGCAGTGCCCCCGTCCCTGCCGAGCTGGGAGAGGGGATGGGACGGGCCGGATCTGGGACACCTTTTCCAGGGGGAACATTGCCCTCAGCACGGGACAGTGCTCCAGGTCCCTCCTGCCCGTGTGGCCCAGTGCATCCCCACTGCCACCAGCGAGTGGGGTGTCTCTGTGCCTCAGTTTCCCCTCCTGCTGTTAGAAGTCCCTCTCTGCGTGGCTGAACCTGGCCAGCAGCACCACTCGCACCCAGGTCCAGGAACCCTTGTCCGGATGCCGTGGGGAAAGGGGATGGAGGAGCGCAGCAGAGTGGGATTTTTTGGGGTGTTGGAAGGGATGCGGGGGGTCTGGAGGTTGGATGAACAGAGGAGGGGTGTGCCGGACCATGCCGTGCCGTGCTGTGCCATCCCGGCAGGGCCTGGCGCAGCCGGGGATGGGGATATGGGGACGTGTTTTTGCCGCTCTCTGGCAGCCGCATGGATGGAGTTGCCAGGCAACTGCCGGGTGGAGGCGAAGCGGGAACAAAGCGGGAGCTGCCGGGACCCTCGTTCCTCCATCCCTCCCCGAACCCCCGGGGCAGTGAGGCCCAGGAAAGGCCGTGGAGTCACCTGCTGTGTCCCCCCGGCCGTTGCCACCATCCCACCCCGGGGCTGCCGCAGGGCCGCGGGTTTGCAGGGGGATGGATCCGGGGGAAGGGGACTGGGAGGACACCGGGTCTGTCCCTCAGTTGTTTACACCCGCTGGCGTTTCCAAAGCGTGCAAGGTGGGGCTGGGGGCAGTGGACACGGGCAGGATGAGTGCTCAGCACCCCGGGGGTGCGGGGCAGGAGGATCAGCCCCAGGCAAGCGCCACATCTCGCCCTGCCCTGCCCCAGAACCTGCCCCGGCACCTGCACCGGCACGCCGGGGCCCGTTCCGGCCTGGCAGGCGGCGGGGGGGGAGTCTGGCAGCCACCCCGACCTGCCCTCCCTGCCCGGGGGGGGGACCCAGCCTCGGGGGTGCCATGGTGGGGGGTCTCGCACCCGCCCCCGACCCTTTCCCACGCTGCGGCGGGTGCAGAGAGCTGGGCTGGGGGTCCGGGAGGGGTCACCCCACAGCTGGGGATGTGTCCCCCGTGCAGGGGACGCTGGGGAGGGGCAGCATTGAGGGTGGGGGTGCCATTTGCCCCTGGGATGGCATGGGGGGAACTGTGCGGGTGTGCGGGGGGGACCCGGGCACGGGGGTGTGCCGGGGGTGTGCCGGGGGTGTGAGGCTGCACGTGGCAGGGGCTGTGGGGCTGTGCCCCCCGGTCGCGGTGTG
>VYZT01036561.1:0-49023 GCA_013400735.1 Pomatostomus ruficeps
GCGGCACGGCTCTCCAGCACCTCCTTCTACACTGGCTTGTTTGAAGATATCAGTTCATCTACTGGCTGCAAGTGCCCTTTTCTAGTGCAACAACATAACCCTATTTTCCAGAAATGGTGAAAAATGGCAGCCAAATCAAACAGAAACTCCTCGTGACAACACGGGTGACCTCTCTGTGTGAGACTGAAGCCTCTTCTTTTGGGCCGTGAAGCAACAACGTGCAATAGAACCGATAAATTGACAGCAGGATTAGAGGATAATCTCAAAAACCTAGCTGAAACAGACTTACAGATCAATAATTTCTTGTATTCACCTCAGGGTGAATGCACAGTTTTAGACTTGCAAAGAAGAAAAGAAAATCAATGCAGTATACAAATGAAGAACCAGAGCATGATAAAATTTTTGCAGGAAAAGATTTGTAATATAAAATAGAAAATGTAAATTAAACAGGAGGAAAAAAAGGAGAACATAGTGAAGAGGAAAAGATGGAGAAACCGTCATTTTACTGCAGAGACAACACAAGGCCTCTGATGTAAGTAAAACCAGATTTTTATCTGTAAAATTTTGGAATATATCAGTGGTGTTAATGCTGTTGTTATTCTGATGTAAATCACGATGGAGGTTAGTCCCTTAAGTCCTAACTCAATGTATATAAACATTATTCAGAGACTTCTTTAAGAGACATCTGGATTAAAGTATCACAATACGGAAACTGCACCCAGGCAAAAAAAAAAAAAAACAACCAAACAAAAAAAAAAAAAAAAAACCAACCAAAAAGTAAAACAAAAATGGTTTCGTTAAGAAGCTGGGAAGTCTCTCTGGGCTAAAATAGATAAAGAAATAAAAAGAAAATAATATAATTTGTCTTTGGCAGGAAAGGAACAAGTGAAATGACACCAATTTATCTTGAAGGAAACAAAAATGGAAGTAGGAGAAGGCATGAAAAGGTAAGAACAGGAATTCTGACTAAAATTCAGTTTTTCCCTAGGCTAAAAATAAATTGCTAAATGAACACATTAAAACATTCACATCTTTTTACAAAGGAAGGAAATAATCCTCATTTTGCAGAAAAATGAACAGAGGGGACCGAAGAGGGGAAAGAGGGAGTGCATGGATTTGCTCTCTGTCTGACCAAATAATTTGGACTCTAAACTCTAGTAAGGGAAATTTGGATTCTTGTTTTGCCTCCAGAGAACTGTTTCAGTTTTTGTTTCTCATCCAAATTCTATAAATCTTATTTTCCCCAAGTTTTACTTGTCAATCTCAACTGCTGAATATTGGCCCCAGGAGTTGATGGTAAAAAAATTCCCTCATGAATGCTGTCCTCATATATCTGATACAAACCGTCTGAAATCAGACTTGATGTGTCTTTCTGTTTTTAAAATAAGTTTATTCAGCTGCAGCCTCTGATGATGCAGTCAACCAGAGGAAACCAGTAAATCTGAGTTAACATTGTGTGCCTAATATGTTTTTCCTGACTGCTGGCTTGCTGCCTATCAGCCAGGAAAAAGCATTCTTCTGAGTCTCAGTACACTGTTGCTTTTGTTTTCATCCACGTGAGCTCATAGTATATGAAATACTGATTTGGATCAAAATCTGTTATTAAATAAAATTAAAAAAAAAAAGGTGACAATCCTTCAAATCATTGATTAACTCAGAAATGATTTCCAAAGCTTCCCTTTACTTCCAAGGGTTGGACTGTCATCCCTGAGCAGTACAGCTGCAGTATTCTCAGGGTACAGATCATAATCATCTCAAAGCTTTCTGAGACAAATCTCAGTGGCTGCTAGCTCTGATTTGGAAGGGAGCAACCTCAGTGTGAGGAGGAACCAGACATCCCATACTGCAAGGCCTACAGTGGCTGTAAAAACAGCCTTCAGAGGAAGATCAGTAAAGTTAAATAATGGCTCTCAGGGAAAGTGTATCCAGGAGAACTCTCCAAATGTTTAGAGTTCAGAAAAAGTGGCTCTGGCCGATCAGTCCTCCTGAAAGGCTTTAATTAGAATATACATTTAGACAGCCACAGTGCTGTGGTTACGGATAGGAGAACCTTGCTCACTGAGAGGCACTGCCTCAGGCACTCTTAGTACTAATCACAAAATGTTTGTGTTGCACATCCTGGTCTAGCACAGAGTGTGTAGGCCCTGGTATTTTAAAGAAAACAACCTCTCATGCTATCTTTTATTTGCCATCCTTCAAACAGCTTTATGGTTCAGTATGGGAGAACTGTGGGTTAGAATCAGGCCTGTAACAGTTTTGTTCCTTCTGTCAAAGCCCTACGCAGCAGAAATTTGCTGACTGGTATTCAACAAGTTTGAAAGATGCAAAGAGTCATAAATACATGGCTGGAAGGGGCCTGGTAAAGATGTCTTGTTCAATTGCTTGCCACAGGGTGAGATTAAATGCAGCTGAAGTGTTTCTGACAAATATTTATCCAGGCTGTTCAGAGGAATGTCAGTGACGGATGCTGTACAGTGTCTCAGGACAAAATGTACCAAGACAAAGAACAAAATTTCAAAATTCTGTTCTGGGACTGGGAGCTAAAAGATGGCTGTTTGAGAGCTTTGTTACACTGGTACTTATCTTGATTTCCATTAATATCCGTCCATGTATCATCCATAGGGTGTTGAGGTGATATTGTACTGGCAGTTGGGACTGTGTGAGGTGACTGGAGAAGTATGTGGTGAATCATACAGTGAATCATTTTCAGTTACCTGCTCTGATGAAATATAAAATCTTGCTATCTGGCAATGTGGTTTAAGGATAAATATCTTAAGGATGCTGTCTTTAGCCATATTAAGAATCTATGTTGGAATCTTCAAGTATGTCCAAGGGTTTTGACCACAAATGTCATTAAAAGCTAGGAGACTTTGCATTCAGAAAGTTGCATGCACACTTTAGAATAACTTTGACCTTTTCTTCCTGTACATATTTTGCTCTTTCTAGAAGATGTAATCTAAATACCGGTTGAACTAGTAGCTGAATAATTTTTACAAAAATTGCTCCAGCTGTGAAGCTTTGCAGTCACATCATTAGGATTAAGTTGTGATCTAAATGCTATCTTGCAGCTCAGTTATCTGCTACTAAATATTGGATGCTTCTCTGTGGAAACCATTTTATTACTTGCCTAAATATTTCATTCAGAACACTCATGTGAACAACTGACTATTGGAGAACACAGAAAGAGCCTGAAAATGTCCAGTGGAAAAAACCAAACCAAAAGAAAAGAAAAATGAGACTGTAGGTCATCATGCAGCCAAAGCTTTCTGACCTTTTGGAAGCTCCAGTATTTAGAACAAAGTTTTTTTATTAGCTCTTCTCCTCCATAATCATTCAGAGTCACTGCCATTTTTAGGGCTATTTGTACACAGAAGATAATAAAATATTAGGAGTTTTTGTCCTAATTCACTGCAATTGGTTCTGCTGTGATTTCTGCATGCAAAGTTTTGCTGCCTGTGAGCCCCTGCTCCTCTCTCCTTGTACATGAAAAGAACAGCAGGAAATATTGACACTTGTTTTGGATCACGAAGTTTGAACGATGGGGAGTTGTACCTATTCTATCAACAACTCCTAGAGGGATGGATTTGGGGCCGTGCCCATCTGTACCTCCTCTGTTATCCTTTCATTCAGTCAGGGAAGAGCTAACCAAATAATTCATTCCCCAACCCCTGAACTGCTGTGCAACGTGCACCGTGGTTATTGGTACCAGACGGAGTGCTCTTCTGCCACCTGGAAAAAAAAGATGACTGGTGCAACACTGTGTAAGTTCAGATCCGTAGAACTGAAATTCTGCCATGCATTGGCCTGAAAAATTGACCTCTGAAGTAGGCATGACAAATTGCGTTTGCTTCAAAGACACCGCAGTAAACAAGCACAATGGCTTTTCAAATTTTATTGGCTGCAGCTATTATCTATTTAATTGGGTTTCAGATATGCTGGATATCTGTAAGGGTGAATGAGACAGTTAAAACACTCAAAGGCTTCAAGTATTATACTTACACAGGCTACTTATTATCCCCATTCTGATTATTTCTCTGAATCATTGTCAACAACAATAACAATAGCAGCAATATTAATAATCCAGCTGGGAATCATTCTTTGATGTTCTTTATGTGGCTAATTGTGAGAACATAAAACAAATCCTACTTCTGGCATATCTGCCAGCAGTGTCTGTTTACGTCTGAAACTGTGAATGCATGTTGGATCTGTCAACAGCCGCGGCCTTGGAGAATATGTTTTACATAAACAATGAAGTAAAAGGGTCTGATCAGCATGAAAAGAGACTTAACCTTTGTGGAATGGATGGGTCAATAACAGGGTATGGTTTGAGTCATGTCTTAATCATTATTTTTATTCCATCCAAAAAGCTGAAAAATTCTGAGATGCCAAGCTGTTATGTGTGTCTTTTTTAAGAAACGAGAGCTTATTTCAAACAGAAATTGGGAAAACGTAGAATGAGGTAGAAATACCCTTCTGAATCTCTTCCCTGAACTACTGGGGGACTGAGCAAATATTTGTGTGTGACTGAGTTGCCAGCTGGGGTTAAATGCAGCAGGCAGGCAGTGCTGTCACCATAAACATCATACAGATAGAAAACTGCTGGGCAGTCCCTCCATCACCTGGCCACCAGATCCACTCTGGGAGCTGACTCCATGGATATTTCCTACTGTGAACAGAGCAGTAGGTAAGCAGGAGAGAAACATTTAAGTCAGAGCCACCAGCTGGGAAGGGAGATATTCAGGACATTCAAAATAACACAGAAATGAGGATCTGAAGCACAACGTAGAGCCAAGCTATAGCTGTTGGGTGTTATCCATCTAAATTACCTTTCATTTCATTGATGCAAGTGCAAGCCACCTGCGATTTCCAGCTGGATACAAATATTTTCAGTGTTGTTATTGTTTCACCTTCTAATCAAATTCCCTGTTTGAAAATTTTCCCCTGTATCGATATTTTTACTTGTTATGACAAATCAATGACAGGCTACATTGTATTTTCATCTGCTAGAAAAGCAGGTTTCTATCCAGGAGGCTCTTTATCCTTTGGATTAGGGCTCTTTCTGTTAGAAATAATCCCTTCTAGCAAGCTGCAGTGTGTGGTCCCATTAGCAGCTGGGATGCACTAAGTTTTCTCCCAGACTGAGTCTCATGTATTTCTCTCCAGAGCTAATCTGAAGGAGCTCCTCCAAAAACCTCACCTAATTTGTTTTCAGGAGAAACCTTTCGGGTCTACAAACCTCTTTGCATTGTGCTGCATTAATTACTGGCATTGTTACAGCCATTGCAATCCCAGACTAAAGGTTGAACAGAGAGAGAGAAGAGCTGTGTGTCCAAAAGTAAAGCTGATTGTTTGAGGAAGGTGTTTTGAATAGACTAGACCCATAAATGTTTAGGAGTGTGTACACACCATTCATTTCAGCGAGCCGCAAGGTGCTAAATGTCTCTCTGAGCCTGGACTGAAGCATCCGGAACCTTATGCAGCTGTTGCACATTGATTCTCTAAATCATCACACAGCACAGAGGAGCAGCTACAGCTCTTCCACTACAGTGGGAATGCTGCCCCTGCACCAACTCAGAGACACATTTTTTCTGTTCCTTTTGATGCCATTTGCACAGAACCCCTTCAGAGTGCTCCTGGAGACTGGTGTCAGTCAGTGTCTAAAAGGACTGAAACTCTCAGAAACTCTTGATAACTACAGACAGACTTGCTTGCAGTTATTTCTTAGTGTGCTCTTATAGGGGGGAATAGAAGCACACAGAATTATTGGTTTCGCTTCTACTTTGTCTCAGTCCTCAGAAGGCTTCACGAGGATCTCCCTCTCTCATACTGTGCTCCTGGGCTGTAGAAGGTTGAGGTGTGCCTGAACTGCCTGTTCCTCACAGGAGGATGGGTCAGGATGAACATGAAAAGCTTTTGTTAGCTCTCTCATAACAAAACGGCCGCTTTCAGTCAAAAACTGATGATATCTGTCCAGCTGTCCAAATAGCACATATTTTGTGGCAAAATGAGGGAGACCACGCTGGCACACGTGTTTTATGGAGGCCTAATGTATGTTAGGAATTGTCAGCTCTAATCAAGAGACTGTTTAGCAGTAGCCTCCTGAGGGTGGTAATGAGGTGCCTTGATTTCGATTGATGATTGCTAGTTCTGTGTCGCCTTATGTGGGGATATTTTGAAATAAAGTGCATAATGCACAAAATCCTTGGCTCCTCAGTAGAGAAAGAAAAGGAGAAAGTGTTATATAAGGGCACATTCTTGTAATTCAGCTGCCATGATTTTCTTGTGTTTTGTCAAGAATTAGTCAGGGAAAAGAGAAAAAAGAAGTGCATCCTACAACAATAGCTGTTTTATCTGGAGCAAGTCACATTCTTTTGCCTTGAATGAATGCCTGTATCTTGTGTTCTAATCCAAATGCTGATTAACAATGTTCTAGCTCTTTTTTTGTTTGTTGCTTTTTTGGCAGACATTGTGGCTTTCCTATTTTGTTCCTTAATTACTTGCCATTTCACCCCCTGATTGTTTTCAAGACTCTCTTGGCACAGCTTCCACAAAAGATTCATTTTCACAGTGTCTTTTGAACTATTATTTATTGCTGCCAGGCAATCTGGGCCCTTTGCAAAGCCTTTGTCTTGTATTAGAAATAAAGCTGTCTGCAGAAACACAGAGAATATTCCTTGTACTCCATGAAGGCACTATGAGAAGAGCTCTTCTACTGCTTGGCACAGGGTTCCCTCACTCTGGCCCCTTTTGAGGGCACGGCATTGCAGTAATGAGGATGGAACCCTTCTTGCTGAAGAAGAGAGAGGCCCTTGAGAAACAAGCCAGCAGAATGATAGTCCTGGATCGCCCTGCCATGCTCAACTATATGAAAGATGGGTTCAGTCCATGTAAAGCTGGCTAAAGATCACAAAAGATGGACTTATACACCCCCATCCTCAGCATCTCCCTGTGTAGTCCGGTGCTGCTGTATTTGCTGTGAAAGGAGGTGCCCAGGTGTGGCAGGGGATGCTGACTAGTCATGCAAGAGAGGAACCTTGCCAAACCCCAAGGTTATTCTCCTCTGTCTCATCCCATTTACAACAGCAGGAGCAGAAAGTTGGAATCATCCTTTGGTGACGTCCTCCAGCATTAAAGACAGGCCTGCATCAATTCTGGTTCTACAGCAGCAGCAGGATCTTAAAAAAATCCAAAACAGTTTTAACATCATAAATTCAGGAACTGTCGAACCTGATGACATCATGAATCAATCTGTGCACATTACACTCAGCACATCCTTCCTGCGATTTTGCCAGAAGAGTTTTCCCGGAACAAGAGTTGGGTCCAGGTTAGGTTGTACTCAAATGACAGACCTGCAGAGTGTGAGGATTTTGCTAATGTCTGAATAAATAATTCTGAACAGTTGAGATGAAAGCAGACATTGGCCCTTCACTCCTTTGCTGCTCTTTATTCTAAGAAGGAAAAGCAAAACAGTGATAAAAATGTCCTCTGATGACTCTCTGAGTGAGAGTAAATCATGATAGTAAAATTAATTCCAAGTATTACAACTTCTGAAACCCTGCATTCAAATAAACATGTCCTGCAATTCAGGAATTTATTGGTTCTTTCCACTGACAGCAAGAGGTGCGGATAAAAGAAGTACACATTTTTCTCCTTGTTCAAAATGCTGTTGCATGATGCAGTGAAATCTAATTGTAATTACTACTTAATTAAGAGGAATTTCACATGTTGTATGAATCTTCTGCCTTCAGGGATCTTTCTGGCATGGGTGTGTGCTGCAGTGGCATCTCTGAGCACAAGCAGGCAGCAGGAAGGGACACGGGAGCTTTTGGCCCAGTTCTTGAGTAAAGCACAAAACATCAGCACTGAGGCAAGCCTAGGGAGCAGCAGGCTAGAGCCAATCTCCACGTGTCCCACAGAGTCCACAGAATTTCTTCAGCAGTGCTCATCAGTCAGCTCAGAGACAATGCCACTCCTCCCTTGCCAACTGTCAACCAATATTGAATTCTTCCTACCACAGCCAGAGCTCTCCTGAGGTCATACCTACCATTTTTGCTGTATTTATTAATTTCATGTGTTCCCTTTGCTGCTGAGTAAATGTTCACTTTTTAATCAATTGCTCAGATGCATTTCCTCAGAACAAATGAAAAATAAAATAGCCTTTATCCAGATCCCAAAGCAGATCATGCAGCAGACATACAAATTTAGTGTAAACATGGAGGTAAGCAGAACATGAGCTTTATTCCAAAGTAAATTAGTGCTTTTTGCTACCTTCAAACAGTGCCTGGGTTCCTCTATGAATAAAATATCAAATAGCTGGCACTGAGAGCCAGGAGTGCTCGTCTCACTGTGCTAAATGTGGGCCAACCTAACCGCTCCCTGATTCACCAAACAGCCAAATTCATCATTTCCTTATCATGCTGCTGTCTAACAGCACCCCAAGGTGTGTGAGGAAGCAGCCTTGGCTGCTCTTTAGGAGTCCATCAGAGTGTTATTGAGGGGAAATGCCACCCATTTTTCTCGTGTCCTTCTCTTGTCAAAACTGTAGCAATTCTGTCTTTCAGGGGACTGGAGGATTATAGCAGGTTCAGTGTCTAAGGTCAGCTTTCCATAGTGACTGCTGAAGATATTTCCCAAACCACTCCTGTGTACACCCATGGAGCTACCAGGGATTTGTCCACCACAGTAAATATTTAGGGGATTTAGCATTACTGATTCACTGGACAGGGGAGAGAGACAGAACCACCAGGCCCAGTTTTGGTTCAGGAGTGAACTTTTTCTGTAAACCATCTCCACATGTCCCACACATTCCATGTTTGCTTTCAGCAGCACAAATGGATGAATGCCTGGCTGGGCTGGTGCTGGAAGTGTGTCAGACTGAAATGGAACCCATTTACCCAGGAACCCATGGCAAAGGCCAGGAGCAGCACAGGGCATGAGGGGCCTCTTTGGGAGGCACAGGGAAATAGGTTCCCTGGGCTCCCACTCAGCTGAGAGATGTGTTCAAACACAGCAGTGACCCAGAGGCTGCGGCAATATGCAATAATTACATTTTATTTATAGAATCTATTTTGGATAAGGCCTGTGTCACAACACTCCAACTATAAACACAGGGTTCATCATTTTCTTTTCTCTGCATCCCAGGGGGATATTGGTAGGGGGAAGGAAATTTTATACATTTGGATTTCTACAACTCTATGCCCAAGATAGCGTGAGTGGAATCCTGATTCTACTGAATTTATCCCATTGATTTCTTTAACCTGGGACTTTATAGCTGATGAAACAAAGTTGTTACAAAACATACATAGCACAGATCTTTCCTGCCTTTATATTTCTCTATAAAGAAAAAAAAAAGGGATGATTAACATTGTAGGAGACAAGCATAATGGTAAATTGATAAGCAAGAACACATATAAGAAACCCTTACTTGAACTTGATTTGTCACAGCCTTTTTGTGTAACATTTATGCATCTGGTGTTAATGGATGTTCCTTTGTTGTATAAAAAGGGGAAGAGGAAAAGACATGTCCTTCAAAATGATAAGCAGAGGGAGCAGTGAAAAGAAAACATATTAGTAAGATAAGTGCAAAACAAAAATTACTGAAACTGTCTGCTGAATTTTGGGTTGATAGCTAAATAACTGAAATTCCCCTGGGATGAATTATTTTTCATTATTAATGTGTCTTCAAATTGGCTGGAAGTCACTGATGAGACAGGCATGAAGCCATCCTCATACTCAAGATGAATCATTTCCTGCTGACACTGTCTATCATCTCAGAGCAACGCAAACATGTCTGAAAAACAGAGAGTGACATGTTCACAAACACCCAAATTCTACTTTTGCCATTTGGGGTTCATCAGTCCCTCATGGTTTTTCTCATCCTGACTTGGTCAGTAAGAAATCCCTTATAATTTCTCTTGGCTAAGTGTGTTATTGTCAAAGATGTTTTGCCATCAGTATGTCTGATATAACTTAATTTTATATCATCCCTTCCTGTTAACTAGGTTCCAACCTGTGCTCACTCCTTTATCCCTCAGCTAACCAAAGTTTCCTTCTTGTTTTCCTGGTATATTCTTCCCATTTCTACCAAGAGCTGCATTCGTGGCTTTGCCTCTTTCTATTTCTCTCTTTGGTTTGTTTTTCCTCTAATATCCCACAAATCTCCATTAGAACAGGGCCTGAATTCTTATTTACAATACAGTTCCATCACAGTGCCTTAGAGGAAATGAAAATTTGGCCCTCTGAAGGCACTCTAGAGACAACTTTTCTGATGGGGTAATTAGACCATTTCCTTCTGTTAAAGGTTTGGATTGTGTTTGTTTCAGTGTGTGGATATCAGCATTGATTGGAAAGAAATTCTACCTGCTGGCATGTGTAGAAGCAAAACAGTCCCTCCACAGAAATCAGATCTAAAACTGTCCCTTGTTTCAAGGGGAAATCACACGTCCCTTATATAGTATTAGGCTCACTTATAATTCATCACAAAACACCGGGTTTTATGTCAACAGATAAAAATTATTGTAAATCGGATTGTACTTGAGCTCATTGGCTATCACCATATGATTCTCAGAACAAAGGAAATCCTGCAAAAGCTCAGCAAAGAGAGGTTTGATGGTGGCTGAAGAACTACAAAGTGCATTCCTGAGAGAAAGATGTGTTTTTCCATCTAGGCTTATTAAAGAATATCAGAGAAATTCACAATATTTCCTTCTACTGCTCTCAGGCTGAACATTGAGACGTCATTCCATTGTTATGAGCTAAGACGGAACTTGAAAACTTGCTGGGTGTGATTATGCTGATTTGGAAAGGGATGTTTTGATGTGACTTCCATACTGAAAGCCAAAGTAACACATTCATTCATCCTTGGGATGGGGTTTTCACAAGCAAAACCCATTTTTGTGGATTGTGACAGCAGTGCTCAAGGCACAGAATGTGGGGAAAAGAACCCAGCTGATCTCAGGTAGCTCATGAGGAAAGGAGCTTCTGGAACCTCTGCCTGGTTTGTGCCTCCTTGGGGTGTGTCCCCAGCGTGCTGGCACCCCAAGCCCTCAGAGGGAATGGGGCATTGTTCTCCCTCCCTAGAACACTTTGCCTGCTGCTGGGTTAGTCGCAGCAAAGGAGGCTGGGGGGATGCTTCTTTTGCAAGAATGCCACTAGAAACTGCTTAAAATAGGTCTTCATACATCCAATTGTCACAGTGAGCAAGACAAATCATTATTTTTTAGGGGCTAATAGAGTAAATCCCACCATGAATCAGGGTGGATATTCTCTGAACACTGAGATCAAACATCATTTTGTTATTACAGGCACCACATTAAAATTGGATGAATCCTGTTAATGTTTAGACCCATGGAAAGATCCTGTCTCTCTGGTTCTGGATGGTGGCTTCCACAGATATATTCAAAAATCCAGATGTGATGCCACAGCATGTCCAACAGTGTCTGCACTGATGTCTGCTGGTACAGCAATTGCTTGAGCAGGTTGGGTTACAGAAACAGCAGAGACTCTGAACTGATAATTAGTTGCAGATAGAGGCTATGAAATGTTAATTACAGGACAGGAAAAACACTCTCCTTTATGTTATCACTTTTGCCTGGATGGTCTGGTGAGATAAGATATTGTTCTAAATTCAAATTAGTCAAAGCAAAGCTGGGTTTACATAGCCTGCCTACCAGTGACTTAATGGGAGACAAATGAGCTCATCCCGATAAAAAGCATGGCACTGTTAATCTGTTTATGCACTGGAGCAGATGGCAAAGGCACAATTGGTTTTACCTCCAGAACCTCCAGCCACGTTCTGCCCCTGCTCCCTGCGTGCTGCTTCTCTATGCTGGGCTGTGCCTGCCTCAACACTGCAGCAAAAACCCAGCAGGACCATGTTCAACCTGTCAGTCAGGGCATTCAGTGGAGCTGCTGGAGTTCAGCCCGGTGCCAATTCCCTCGATTCAGTAGAAGTCGTTGTAAGCTGGTACATTTGAAGGGCACTTCTGCTTTTGGCAGCAATAGGTGGACTGATGTCAGCTTATTCCATGTCAAGAAATGTCAATGCATTAAGCAGGGCCTTAGATTGTGTCCTTCACTCAAAGGAACTGTGGGGTTCTGCTGCACTCCTTGCAGAAAGGCATTTTTGGGGTACGTATATAAGAAATATGTTATGCAAGGGGTTAAGACTTTACTTTTGTTTCCCCAGCAGTGCTGTTACAAAAGCAAGTTTCAACCTCTTTGCTGACTGATGTCCCATAAATCACCCTCTGAGTGTCAGCGTGACTTGACAGAAAGCTCGTTGTGTTTATCACAGGGGAACCTGCAAGGGGCTTTGAGCAGCCTGGTCTGGGGGAGGGCTCCCTGTTCATGGAAGAGGAGTGGGACTCTATGATCTTCATGGTCTCTTCCAGCCCCAAAACATTCTAAACTTCCATGATTCTATGAATCAAAGCATTTAGTGCCCTCATGAATACTGTCAGATGGCATTTCATTTGAATGATGCCTCATAAATCATTAATATTCCTCCATGCTAATATTTCCTTCTATTAAAAAGAAGGGCCAAATGGGAATAGTGACCCACCTATAGCTGATTAAAGTGACTGCTTGTTTGACTACAAAAATATGCCTCAGCTCATATTTTTGCCATGTAAAATAACATTATGCAACTTCCTGGGCTAGCTGCACCATTCAGTGTCAACGTCCTGTGTGCCAGCATCAAACTGAATGAATAAGACCTTTTATTATATATTTGAGGGCTCAAAAGCTATGCTCATCTCAAATTATCCCATCCATGCTGCTTTTAATCCACTCACCAAGGAGCTCGCACTGTCAGTGAACAGCTCTGGGGGCTGGATGCAAGAATGACAAAATACCAGAGAAATAAGGCAGCAAGTGAGAACTCCTTAAACCAGAGAAGATAAAAGTCAAGGTCACTAATCCATAGTTAAGTGAGGTTATTTGAGGTTACTTGAAGAACTCTGAGACAGAGGACACTTAGAGTCTCCAGAAATAAATGCCTCTCAAGTTAGTCTTTTGATTTGTTCCTAGATTCTGTCAAATTGTGATGAACTGTTTATGTACCTTGGAAATTTAAGCTTGATTTCCTTGGTTTTGGATCAGTGGACTCCCTGCCTATTCTGGCTGAAATGATGTCTGTTCATTTCTGCCTGCCCTTCTCACCAGGGTGCTTTCTCTTGTCCCATTTATCAGTAAAAATGTCTTCCAAATGCTCCATATTCCTTTCAGCATTCCAGGCAGTCTGTGAGCCTGCATCCTTGGCCCATTTCATTCCAACGACTCCAGAATTACCTCATGATGTGTTCACCCTATGTGACATAGCTTTGCATGTATCCTACTCTCATTAGGTTGCCTCACTGCCAATTAGAGACACCAGAACATGTGTTCAGAGTGTTCCAGGACATTAAAGTGATTGATGGCAGAAAACAAAGTGTACCAGTCCTAAAAAAAAAAAAAAAAAAAATCTTCCTTTCATTAATCCATTTTGAAAGCAAATGAAAGATGTTTTTCCTCATGCCATAGTGCTTAACCTATTAAGCAATAGATTTTAAAATTCAGTGATAAAGCATTTGTTGTTTGTTTCCTTTTCTTTTCTTCCTGATCAGCTGTCTGAGGAGATTTATTCCAAACTCTCCACAGAAAGTATATTTCAGACTTACTAATCATAAAATAATCGTGAAAATAAGGAATGATTTGGGTTGTTTTTCCACAAAAAGGTAAATCACGTCCTGATTCAAACTCTTCAAATAACAAATCCTTAACTCCCATTTCCTGAGGACAGAGATAAGAACCTGCCATGCTGGTGGGGTTCAGAAAGCCAAAGTGGTGCCTCTGGTTCCTCAGTGCTCACTGAAAACCTACAGAGGCCTGATCCCACAGGTGTTGTTCTAGTTTCCACCTCAGGGATTGCTTTTTTGGAGGAATATGATCCCCTTTGTGTGTGATTCCTGAGCTGCTGCTCCGTTATCCAGCTCTAAGAGTGCGGTGCCAGGTACCACAGGATCCAAGAGCTCCTGTGCTTTGCAGCTGGTAGAGGAGTCAGCTGGCCCAAAACTGCACTCCAGAAAGAAGTAATAAATGTAGAAAAAGAGAACTCTCCAGCCGTGATGGACAGCGGCTGTGAAATCTCCTTCTTCCAGGAGCTGTCTGACATTTGAAGACTTCACTCTACTGCAGAAATAAGAGTTTTAGCTTTGGAAAAGTACGGGGATTGTATTACCTGGGATAATTAAACCTCTCAGAACATCTCATCTTGAGAAATAAAAAGCAGGCAATAAAGCAGTGAAAGGGAGAATGGTGAGAACTGAAATTCAAAGGAAAAAGAGACCCAATGTATATTCTACTGTGGTTTAAGTATCAAAATATTAAAAAATCCTTATGAAATCAACTGTAGAAAGAGTCTTCTCTCAGTACCAGAGCAAAATAGTATTGGGGAACATGCAATAGCAAAAGAAGAAGGCTGTAAAAAGCTATTTTTTTCCCCTGGCCTGAAAATGCTTCTCAGAGCAAAGGGAAGACTTGACAGAAACATGAAGCTGTTTGAAATCCTTCCATATGTGCTGACACACATTGGGACTCATGGCAGCCTTTGAAACAACACACAGAGCCAAAATTTCAAGGATTTTGTGAAGGAGCTGAAGGAAAGGTGAGTTTAAAACCAAAAAGAAAAAGGAGATAGTGGAGATGACAAACAGAAACTGTGTGAAGCTGGAGATACCAGTTTTAAGGAAAAGTAGAGAGGATCTGGAAGAAAATGGGGAAAGAAAAATAATGCTGTCAGATCAAAACTAACAATTTTCTGGAGCAGACAGGAGTTTCATTATATGGATGGGGAGACAGATGTGAAGAACTGAATTCAGAACTGGAGTGATACAACTATGAAGGAAAGAAAGAAAATCTCTGAGAGGAGACCACGATTCCTTTTCAGGTTCATAAATTCTCTTTGAAATGCAGTAAAATTGGCATGTCTAAAATTTAACAGGAAGATTCATTTGATCTGGATGTGAAACAAACCCATTTAAAGTCTGATATTATTATTATTGTTGTAAACATCATCATGTTTGTCCCCATGATGTTTGTTTCTTAAAAACTCACCAGAGCAAGAGAATTTCTGTATATTTTCACATCCTGAGAAAATGAAAAGGAATGGGATGTGTCTCAGAGAAGTAGCAATCTATCACTGTGCTGGGCATTTTGGCAACATGAAATGATAGTTATTTCTTTTCCCTGAGAGTTTACATCTTAAACAGGCAGCAGATAAACGGAAAAACCCAGCAGACAAACAGGGTGAGCAACTTGTCACCTCAGCACTTCAGTTTCACTCATTTGCCCCAAGAGAGATGAAGGAAAAATGAAAGGGGAAGGTATAGGGCACAGAAGTTGGAGTGGGTAGGCTGAGGGAAACCCTTATTCATCAACCTCAGAGGGGAAGAGCACAAAAGAGTTTCTTTCCGGAACAGGAACTTCTTTTGAATTAATTTTAATGTCATGGAAAATAAGGAGTAAACCTGATAAGGAGGAAATTAGGGAAAAAAACTCAGCTAAGGTGTCTGGTATTTCAAATAAACACTCTCTGCCCAGCATCATTTATGTTTCAACAAATTAGTGTGTCCAAATGAGCTACAATTTTCTACTGAGCTCTACTTTTACCACATAAACAAAGAGAAACGTTTGGCCACTCTTTTGTTACTTAGATGTATACTATCAGCTAGAAAAAACGCAAACCAAAATAAAACAAAAAGCAACATACGGCATTCCAATAAAACTGCCTGAGAGATCTCTGATTTGCTATATTTAATCTAAAAAATCTTAGAACTCCATGTACACTTCAGAGGGCTGGAAGAACATCATGGCATTGGCTAAAAATGGCATCGTTTTAACCTTATTTGATAGATAAGTTGGAAGTTTGAAATCTGTGACAGGCTGAATCAGAACTAATCTGATATAAATCTGAATTCAGGCAGAATTAGTAGCATAGCTGTGAAAAAAAGACCTCTCTGTCTTGTTAGAGAAGATGGATTTCTTGTTAGATAAGATGGACACAGAAACAATCTTTCCTATCTCTTTTCCTCATTTACTGTCGCACAAAAAAAAAATCCTCCAGGAGCTTCCCAGGCCACCTCAGCTCCCCTGTCCATGGTGTTGATATTGCAGAGTGGAGAAATGAACATAATAGTGCTGCTCTGCCCAGAAAATTGCAATGGAGATGAAAAACAATTCAGTCTGTTGAGTTTATTAAACAAAGTACAGTGAGATCACTCATTTCTAGTGTGTCTTAATGTGGGAAAAAATCCCACAACTTTGGGAATGAAGGGGCTTTCTGTAGGAAAGCACTCAGGACAAGTTGCTGGAACCTAAAGTCAGACATGTTCAAGTTATAAACTTTTTTTAAGCAAAAAGTTATTAATTGATGGAATAAACTACCCAGGAAAATGACGGATGACTCAGTTTTATGCTTCTTGAGGCCAAGATATGATTCCCCTGTGGAAGGCCCAATTTCACTATGTACAATTTCGACACAGGGATGGCTTGGGAAGTTTAACACCCCAAAACCTGCTGAAGATCAGAGCGGGTTGTTTCTTAAGGCATTTATTAGTCTAAGAATCAGCCCACAAATCACTTTGATAGATATATAACAGCAGGATGGTTCACACTAAGTTATATGCTAAACATTGTGTTTTGTGTTAACAGAAAATTGTTTTTATTTTTCAAACTTTCTCATAAAATGGACCCAAAAAAGCAAAACAAAACAAAACACCCTCAAAACCTCGTTCTCAATTAGCCAAAAGTTGTGAATATTCAGTGACATTTTTCAGCTTTCTCTGGAATTAGCATTTTCAGTGCAAGGCCTGAGAGTCAGGGGCCCTGAGAACACATGCACAGGCCTGCAGTCCCAGTTCTGCAGATATGGGACTGGGAATATTAAGAACTCTGGCTCCAACTGAGCTCCCTAAAGCTCCTTGATCTCCCTAAAACTCCCTGAGCTCCCAAGCCTTCCAGGGTTCTGTGTGTACAAGGTCTGTAGGATCCAAGGAGCAACCCACGTGTGAGCTCTTGAAGCTTGGCAGATACAACAGCAAAGATTCCCTTCAGTGAAGATATCCTGTGGTCAATGGCTGGACATTTACTTTTTCCAGTAGAAATTTTATGGGTGTCTTTAATGCTGCAAGATTTAACTAAAAATCCAGTGTCCAAGTCCCCATGATTTATTTTTCTTGAGAACACGCATTTCTCAAATTTTGATGGATGCAGCCAATGCAGCATGTTTGTTCCAGGCTCAGAACATTTCCAGTTAACGAAAGGAATATTTGATGTAGCTGTTGCCATAGAAACAGGACATGTTTACACAGGAGCTGAGAGAGAGTTTTATGTGTGAGTGGGGCTGCAGGAGCTGGGTGAAATGTTGGAACTGCACAAGCTCTCCACCTCTGTTTATTCTGGGTTTCCTGCTGGATTTCTTCTATTGTCTTCTGGGTTTCTTCTATTGTCTTCTGGATTTATTCTGTGCAGGGATGATTTGTGTACAAATGTTACAGTTGGTTGGCTGGAGCTGTAGAAGAGTATAAAATAGCCCACAACCACATCTAGAGCAAAATTACAATTACCAGACCTCCAGACTTCAGCTTTTTGCAGAGTTAAAAAAGATCAGCAATCAATCACTGTCCTGCTTGGCACCAAGAGCTTCAGCATGAACATTTCAGCACTCAGACTCACAACCAGAAATGTCTTTTTGGGTGCCGAAGTCAGACATCAGCTTCTCAAAAGCTCAGCACGTCAGGCCATGTGATGTTTTGGAAAGGTGGCTGTCATAGCCTGAGTGAAAGCTGCACAACAGGGTGGATTTAAAAGTTAGCCAACTTTCCTTTTTCTAGCAAATTAATTTTGCCAAAGTGTTTCTATCGTTGTGGGGAAAACAGCATACCCCTATCCTGTTTTTCTCCTGGGGCCAGATTAAATAGTTTACTTCTAACACACTTTTTCCTCTGAAATATCCTCAAAAATCTCCAGTATTGTGGACTTCATTTCTGCCTAAAACGTTTGAGGTGGCTGATTCTTCTCACCAAAGAGAAGGTCTTTGCCCTTGTCCTTATCAAAGAGAATCCTATTTGCTTCTTTTGCTGCCAGGTGAACCTCACCAGGTCTGATCTTTCAGAATATTTCATACCTTGATCCATGTCTCTTCCATCTAAAATTTTGTGTACGTTTCTTGTTAAAAACACACATATTAAGCCATCCTTTGACTGAAAACTCCTTTAAATCCCACTAAATACTTCAACATGAGCAGCTATTGTTTCTCCATCTGGTGGGATAATAGAGCACGCCTGTCTTTTATTTTGCTCTTATTGCTCCCATTAAAGAATTTATTGTCACCCTGCATTTTCTTCATTAATATTGGCTCATTTATTACCACAATAGTCGAAAGACAGTACTTTTAAAAGCAAAATATTGGCATGCAATGAATTGCTACTATTATTAACCATCTAACTGCACCTTTGGAGCTGGTTGATCTATTTTCTGAGCTCTTGCTGAGGGTCTGTTGCTGTTTCTCGGGGGAACATTGAGTCTCTCCCACTGATACAAAGCCCTGGCTACAATGCCCGAGCGCTAACTGAGATTATCTCAGCAGGCTTAAGTGCTGCTTTGTGCTTCTGTCCAGAAGCAGCAGCATGTTGTTAGCAAACTGACCAGGTAGCCCTCGTGAAGCCAAGCATTATTTATTCAGATCCAGTGCTGTTCAGAGAAAATCCATCTTTATGCAACAACTGTCTGCTCACATGTTTAGCTCACTGATTTTCTACACATAGTGATCTTACAAGTCCAAGTTTCCAGCAGACCCTCTCTAAACTCTGGGCACAGAAATGGGTTCCTTCTGTTCAAGGACCAACTCCTCACATTTCATAGAGGGAAATAGGAAGTAGGTGTTACACAAGAACAGATGTGGTTATCACCCCCTTTTCCAGAGATGAGAATACTTTACAAATATTTTTTATAACTTTTGATTCACCTGTTTGCAGCACTGGCAAAATGGTTTTCTAATTTTGGGAGAGGCAGCACAAAAAGAGGCTGTTGCCATGGATCCCCTCCCTCTCCTTTCCTCCCCACTGTGTTCATTTTGGAAGCATTTTATCCACATCCAGCTCTTGCTCTCCTGCTTGATTTTTTTCCAGTGGTCTTCTATTATGCAAAACCAATATATTATTTACAGCATATATATAGGATATCATTTACTCTGTAATAAACTTTGGCAGTTCAGCAAAAAATAGCAGTGGTTCAAGTTCACTAAGATGCAGCAAACTGTGAGCTTGTGAGTTCCTGTGGAAGAATCTGTTCTCTCCAGGACCTGAAATATTGTCAATAAAAACTGTCTGTTAGTGGGCAGGAGGAATCTTCAGTCATGAGGGAACTTGGTCAGGGCCAAGCACAACTCGTGGAGGCTGAGCACAGCTCTGGGGCAGACAGGGACATTTTGGTATAAGGAATATAGATTGTTATTTATTTAAATGTCACAGAGATATTAGGGGGTTAATAAAACAAAGCCAAGACCAGACTTGCAGGATCATTCTGTACTGATCCTCAAGAGCTTGTTTTATCAAAGATATAATCTGTATATGGGCAGAGAAACAAAGGAATAATGGAATGATGCTAATTTTAACAGATTATCATAAAATGTGTGCTTTCATTTCACAACATAATTTCTGGGGATTATATAAAGAAAAACAGTCAAGCAGATAAACCTGCTTTTGGGTTGTTTCACCATTTGTGAGTTCATGCTCCTGATGGAAATTTGTCCCTAAGAAAGCTAGAGCAGAGTTCAAGCTTCAAAATAAACTTTGAAATAGCACTTCCATATTTAAAGTTCCTATACAGAGGGAATGAGTCTTTCCTTCAAACTTTTCTCAGAAGCAGAATCAGTTCTGAATCAGAAATTATAACTTCAGCTGCTTATTTAATTCTTCATTTCATTTCTTATCATTTGATTTGTGTTTAACAACCACTCAGCCCATCTTGAAACAAGAAGGGGATTAAAATTATATAGATCTCAGAAGTAAACCCAAGATCTTGGTGGGATATGGGTGAATGCAAACACAGGAGATGTTTATTCCCTGCTGGTGTTCACACTGTTCCATTTTTCCTTGGGATACTGGCCAGCTGTTGCCATGGAGGTGTCTGTGGTGTGAAGGAACCCTTCCCAGCAATGCCCTGATCAACACACCGGGTTTGTAGAACACTCTATTGTCAGTTCCCTGACAAACCTTTCTTTCGCCCAATGCTCCTTTTGGAGATGTGCATCTATAAAACTGACAGCAAAGAAAACAAATTAGCTCTGTTCCCCTCTGCATGCACACAGAGACCTCTGTGTCCCTGGCAATCCTTCAATACCATCTCCCCCCCTTATTAGTGTCTCTCTTACTGCCTGGTGCTGAGTTGGGTATTGCTATTTTTATTAAAATGATAAAAAATATTTTCTGTATTACACCACAAAATGAGTCTGTAACTTCAGATGATCCAATATCCATGAATTGCATTTCTGTGAAACCACTGATGAGTTGAAATTCAGGCTTTAGTGAATCAGGATTTTTTCAGATCAGAAAATCTGAATTTTTTATGAGCAAAGGCTCTGGGTTGTAGAAGAACATTTTGGTTTGTCTTCTGGATGTTTTCTTGGTTTTTTCCTCTTTTTTTTTTTTACCTGTAGCTGTTTAGCCAGGCCTAACACAAAAAAAACCCAAAAAAACCCAAAAAAACCCCAAAAAAACCACCTTCAAGACTTCTTCTCACTCACATAATTTTTTTAACAACTATTGCTCGTAAGTCATTCTGTCAGAAGATCATTGAAGGAGTTAACTCTGAGATGAAGGAAAATCGTTCTGAATCAATCACTAAACTCAGTGATGGAAATGTAAGCATGGGCCAAGTGAGAGTTTTCACCCTTCCTAATCCCCAAACTCTGCTGTTCCAGAAAACAGAACTGATCATGAGTTTCTCTGGTGCTATTAAATAAGCAAATATGTGGCTGAGTGATATACTGTCTGTCATTTTATCTCCGTTTAAAACACAATATGCTTCCTAACCCTGTGACATCCCTTTGTGTTCTTCATAATTAGAAAAAAGTGTCAACATTTAGATTCAGCATAGCTTTGGCTATCAAAAAATGGCTCATTTAATGTAAAATCTCCAGCTCGCTAATTAGTTTCTAAAGTTGGAATCAGGTGTTTATAAGCCATTTAAGCAAAACAAATTGGTGTTCTACAGAGACTGTTGTTGGCCAGGCTATTAACTGAGTTAAAGTACTCTTTAAAAAGTTTGCAAAACTGAAAAGCAGGAGCTTTATAAACATCAAGTCTTCTGAAATAGAATGTGTTTGTTTCTCTTTAGCACCATCCCTAAGTCTATTTACTGATATCTTTCAATAAACACCTTTTAATTATTTTAAATCCAATCTCAAAAGTAATACTTGCAAGGCAAGTGTGAAAGGAATGGAAAAAAAAAGACCAAATAAATTCCTGAAAGGTATTCAACATAAGCCCATTTACAGCAGAGTGCTTGTCTAATTGTAAGGAGAACCGCCCTTGGTGCAAATTGTAGGTGTTGAACAATTTCCATTATTTTCGCTATCTCAGGCACAGAGTCAGCAGTCAGTGACACAGATATTTTACTTTAGATAACCCCAGCACAGCCTGCTGAAGCTGCAGAAAAGCCTGTATGGTTGCAGAGCTGGGATATGTCCCATTTCATTTGCACAGAGCCCCAAAAAATGCACAAAGTCAGTGCAAAAAAGGCATAAATATTAACAGGACTGCAAATAAGCAGTTTACTCCCCCCCACCTCAGGTTTGTTTCATCCTAGGGTAGGTGGCTGCACAGGACAAAAGAGCAGCTGGGTTTTTACATCTGTTTAGTACAATTGGGGGATTTGGGCCAACCATGCTTTTTGTAAAAGTTTAAAAGAACCTCCCAAACTCAATCCTGTTCAGTTCCTGCTGATATCTTGTAGGCCAAGTTCTCAATTCCCTTCCCTCCCTCCAGCCTCAAGGCAGAGTGATGGCACTGGTCCAGGATTATAATTTCCAGACAATTTCCATTAAAGCCAAGGGAGAACTTTTCCTTTTTCCTGATGTTCCTGGATCTCTGAACCTCACATTACTTTTTAAATTTTCCCTCTGCTGTGCTGAACTACCCGTGCCTGTGGATCAGAGCCACTCTTGCAGCAGCACAGGACAAACACCTGGAAACGATGTTGGACTTGCTGAGGGCTCTGGAGGCATGAGAAGCTGCCCAATGGGATGGAGTCAGGCAGTCATAAATAGATGTTGAGTGCTGGAATGTGACAGATCAGATCAAACATTTTTATTCTGTCAGTTTGAATGGTATTGCAGAGCTGAGGGCTTCCGATTGGCTGAGTTGTAATCGCTGAGGGAATTTTCCATGTGAGTTTTCTTGCAATGCTGCATTGGGCATTCCATGGCACTGAGCTCAGGTTGTTACTGATTCCAGTTACAAGAGAAATCTCTGCCTGATTTGAGAGTGCAGTGGTTTTTGAGAGACATAAGGGGTAATTTTGATTTCACACCATGTACTGACCTCAGCGAGCCTTAGGAATCAAACACAGTGGAATTTAAGGACACTGGTTGTGGCTCACACTTGAGTGGAATTATGAGCAGAGCTACACTCTGTGCTGAGTTTCTGCTGTGGCAAGGAGGATTCTGATTCCCTTGCCATAAGGATGTGAGGTGGGCTGGGACTGCACTTCTGCCCTCATCATCTACTGTTAGAGTGTGAGGGAGGAGCACAGCAACTGTGGAAAGAAATACAAGGGGGAGCATCTCAGTAAAATCCTCAGTCCAAAGTGTGTGGTACTTTTTGGACCATGGCAGGATCAACCCTCTAATGCCCACAGAAAACTGGCTTTAAATGTGTGGAAATTATTCTTCAGAGAAGTCTTCTTTTGAAATGGCTAAAATTTGTGATTCTGAGTGGTCTTAGCAACTGATTAGAAACAGTTCAGTTGTTATATTAAATTTGTGACTCAATACTTTACCTCAGACATTGACACGACAGGACTAAGAGGTGGAAGTACCTTGATACACAGTACGGAATTGCACTAAAAGCACAGAGATCAATAAACTCCAAAGGCCTGTGCATACCTGTTTGCTTTGAAAACCTTTTGAGACCTGAAGGGGAAACTGTTGTGGTTATTATTCTTTATTGACATCCTTATCTACTTTATATTGAAGAAGTGTCTCATCAGAACAGCTGTGTAGCATCTGCCTGTTTTAAAACCTCTCATTCTTTGCCGGAAAGGGCAGGCAGTGCTGCAGGCTGGCTCATGGTCAAGCAGGCCATGGACCAGAGTCAAATAATCTAAGATACACTGAAATCTCTCACTCTCCTGCCAGTAAAGATTCTGGGAGGGCTCCATGTGCAAATGTAGGTGAAGTGACCAAAGAAACACAAAATCTGTGGTTTAAAGCTGGATCTCATGTTTTATTACCCAAATCTACTCTGCAACACCCCACAAACTCAAGTGGATTAGCCAGCTCTTGACTGTTTCTTTCAAGCCCTCAGAAATCATGGTAAAATTAAAGCTTATTCAATTTTGATGGCTCATAAGTGGTCCATAAAATGTCAGAGTTGCAGGTCACTATAAACTGCTTTTAACACTTGTATTCATTCTCATCTGCTGTGAGTCATCAGACTGCCATTTTCAGGCCTATACAAGATCAGTGTTCTCGGATTTTGACAAGTCATTCTCTGCTTTAAAAACACTCAGAAGTTTCTACCTTTTTTTTTGTCCTTTTTTGCCAAAAAGGGATTTTAATTCCCCAGAGTGGCCACTAGAACTTCCCAGAGCTTTTGATTTCAGTCTTCTAACTTCAAGGCAAAAATAAGCCAAAATAACAGAAAAAAGATCTTACCCATAGTTTGTAGGCCCCAAAAATCTGTGTGAGTGGCCAGGTACAGAGCTTGCTCCAATTTCCTCTGAATATTGGATTTTTTTAACATTAGTGGAAGGTTTTCCCTGTTCTAATTGCAAGGGGTATAAATAATGGTTACAATTTGCTGTCATTAAAGAATAGGTTAACAATTTAAAACTTCTATCCAGCTCTATAAATTTACGGAACAACTTTTCTTCCTCAGCAACAGGGACTGAGTACGTAGGCATTGTATGGCATTGACAATAAGGGTGAAGCTGTGCCTTGGCATGAAAATGGGAAGAAAATATCATAACCCCAGGAAATCCATGGTGTGGGACATGATTCAACACTGGAAAGATAAACACAAAACAAAGCAGGGAAAAGACTGAGGGGATTGAGTGTCTGGAACACGGCACCTCAGCCAAAGGGCAGGATTTGCACATGGTCACCTGGAAACCTTGGGGCTGGAGCTTTCACAAGGAATGTTCAGTAGGGAACTGGTGGCCAGCTCGCTGCCTCCCACCTGCGTGGGCTCTGGGCTGTTTGGGGAGGGAAACACTGCTCTCTCTGCTGCTCTCTCTGCTGCTCTAGGGGATGTTTTCCCTCACAGATCAAATCCCTGCCCGGCTCTGTGACCTGGCGGCAGCAAGGCCCCCTCTGACCTGCAGCTCTGTGCTTACACTGCTGAATCACAGAAACCTTCAGGTCACAGGATCAGAAAAGATCACTGAGTCCAACCTAACAACCCAAAACCCTGTCCCCAAGTGCCACATCCACATATCTTGTAAGTTCCTCCAGGGTGGTAGCCCAGGCCCTGTCCTGGCAAGCGTTTCAAGGCCCAACAACCCTTTTGGCAAAAAAACTCCTCTAAAACCCAACCCAAACCTTTCCTGTGCAACATGAGGCCATTTCTTTCTCTTCCCCCTCCCCATCATTCAGAAAAGACACTGATGGTAAACACAAGGGACTTTTCCTTTATTCTGTCTCCGTCCATTTGAATGAATGTTAAAGCCATCTAAACTCTCCCTGTCCTTGAAGACCCTGCACAGGAATGTTCCTTCAAAGAAGCATTTCCATTGCAGCCAGAGAAAAAATGAGTATAATTTCTGAAACTTACTCCCCTAGGACATGTCTTTTTTATTTGTACAGTGAGATTTTCTCACTGATTTTCCTGAGCTGCTTTTTTATTGTCATACTTTAATCATTCTCCCCTTTCCTCCCTCTTTTAAATAAACATTTAAACAGTTCATGAGAAGCATGCAGTCATGCCCTCATACCTCTGAAGAATTTGTCTTTTTCTCAGGTTAAATCCTTTGACTTCTGAGAACTGTGTTTAAAAGTAAAAGAGATGGGGGGTTTTTGTTTATTTTGGTTTTAGGATTTACACAGTCAAGTGCATGGTGTGATATATTTACAAAGGGTTTCCTTCCCCATTTGTTATGAGGAGAAAAATATGGAGAAATAAACCAAAAACTGAAGTATTTTCTCCAGATGACAGCTGAGTAATATTTTCTTTTTGCTTTGCATGGAAAGATGACAAAATTAAAACAGAATAACGTTGATAATCCAGAGCAAATGTTTGAACACACTTGAAAAAGCCCAGCACAATTATTTTATGATGCTTTTACATCTGCACTTTTGAGTCATTTCATGTATCTGCAGGCATCAGAGAAGCCCTAGGACCCCTTCATTTCTTTCTCCAGTGTTCCTGTGTTCTGTCACCAGTATTAACACCATCAAACTGGCAGTGAGCAGAGTCACTTCAGAAATCAGGAAATGTCACTCCCATTACAGAACAATGTGGCATTTAATGATTTAATGGGACTACGCAAAGTTTATTAGCATTATTATTCCACTGCAATGATTTTTCCTGGCAGTCAAAGCTGCCAAAAATATCACTGAATGTTAATTTAGATGAACTTTAAAGGCAGCCACATAGGGAGTGACCTGAAATCAAAGCTCTTGGTCCCAGCCTTCAAAGGAGGCTACCCTGGAAGGTGTAATTAGAATCTTCCTTTCACCTCACAGGCCTCAAATCTGAGAAGAGGACATGGAAAAAAGACTCCCCACAAAGAGCAGGAGCTGTGTCATTCTCAGAAGCAAAAATTAGAGTATCATAATTAGCTGGCACAGGCAGAAATACCCCTGGATTTAGCTATCATTAGCACAGTTAATAAAATATCAGACAACATCACATGAAAATATTCTGTGGGGGAAAAAAAGGATTCTATTTCACAGTGATAGTAATTTTAGCAAACCTTAGTCATCTTTCAGTGCTAAGATTGATTGAATATTTGCAATTCTAACTGTGTTGGTCCTTTAGTTATTTGAGTGAAGGTTGCATTGTTACTGAATTTCACAGCTGGGGTGGTTTCTCCCCTGAGAAATACAAATATATTTATTGGAATGTTTATGATGATTGTACCTGAAAGGAAGAAACCAATGACTTCTGAAGTCCTTGGTTTTACCTGGCTCTCCAAAGGAGAAGGAGTTTAAACCAGGGGCTTTTCTTCAGTTTGTACAGTGCCTGCTTAAGAATTGAATGAGTTTGGTTTGTTTAGTTGGTTTGGTTTGGTTTGTTTGGTTTTTTCTCAGCTACCAGTTTGTTGAATGAAAAGTGAGGTTTCAAATAAACTACAACAACAAAAGGGTTGATTTGTGAGAAAAAGGGATAAACTTTTAGACAGAGAGATTTTGCATCATGCATTTTGATAGTTTTGCTAGATTTAAATATTTTACAAAGTCACTAATGAAATTTAAATCCTGACCAAATTAAAAAAAAAACCAAAAGCCAATGAAACAAAACAACAACAACAAACTCCTTGAAAGAAAGACAGCAAGTATTATAAAAAGAGGAAAAATGGGAGAAAAGAGAAGGAAAGAAGAACATTTTCTTTTGAAAAGAACTGGTTTTTTCTGGAAGAGAATAAACAGACTGTTCTACTCTGTCAATAAATGCAAAGCAGCATCCTGCTATAGCTCTGCTCCAGTCCTACTGTGATGACACTATTTTGTGTTATCTGTGACACAGACAGCACAAAAGAGTTTTAAAATCATGTGTAAGGACTCCAAATAACCACAATGTAAAAACTCTTCAGGTCTGAGGAGCTGCCTTCTCTTTTTAACACAATACATACACAAAAAACACAAAACCAGATTTCCTAAAGGTTTCTTTTATAAGTTAGAAACCAATTAGTACCAGCTTTAGCTAAAAACAAACAACCCTCAAACCAATGCGAACAAACAAGCCAAGCAGAACAAGCCAGGGTTTTATATCTCCCTAGAAGGCAGAAACTAAACAAGTATTAAGACCATGAATCTGGAAATGACATGGCAATGTTATTAGAGAAAGGAGACAAAAAGTAGAAGGGTGAAGCTGTGCAGAAAAGTGAAAAAAAAAATGCACCCACTGCAGACAGATGTCAATTTTATTTTTTTAAGCACCCTCTCTGTACCTTGCTGAAAGACTGATTACCCTGAGAGCAGGATCCAGGCTGAAATCAACTCTTTGCTCAGCGCAATCAGGAGGATCTCAGTTTTCTCAGGGCCTGTGGAAAGCAGCCCATGGCGCTCAGCTCAGCTCCCCTTGCTTATGCATAACCACTGTGCCGTGAGTTATTTCCTTGAACAGCATTTTCCTAAGCAGGACCCGGCTGGACAAGCGGCTTTTGGACAAGGATTGAAAGAAATTCTCGGCAGCAGGACCTCCATCATGCTGGCTGCCATAGGGAACACACAGCAAACACAGCAGGGAACTCCAGGAAAAGCTGATTTTGTGCATGGGGAGTGGGATTTTCTCCTTCTCCCTGCTCGTGTGGCAGCAGCAACTGCCCTCAGCCCATCTGTCCTTGGTGACTGTAGCTTTCCTCTGCCTCTTCAGAGGTGCCCACACAAAAATGCTGCTTCTGCCAGGGGATTTTTTTATGGCCCATAAAACACAGAAATTAAAATCTTCTGAGGCACTGCTTTACCTCTGGGACACAAATTTAAAACTAACGAGCGAACAAGGCCCCCTCACCTTACATCACACACAGAAAACTGAGCTCTCTGAAATAGGTCAGTGGCATAAATGCTGAATGTTTCACTTCTCTCCTAAGTCACAGCAACTCCTTACAACGCAGACTGGACTCATTAACAGACCCGAGTTTTCTTGTGCAAAAATCATCGTTACAATTTCTGCCTCTCTTCCAGGAACTCATTGCATGGATGCGTGCAAGTCTTTCTTGGAAAACCCTTAGAAAAAGCTTTAAAGGGATCTCCTGCAATTTTCAGGAAACAAAAGGTACATGAGCTGTAATTGCTTCATCCTGAATTGCTCAGTCCATTTAAAATGCAGTTTAAAATATTAAAGGCAAACCTTTCTGTTAATTAATTATGATCAGGTACTTTTTGCTTTATCTCTAATTTAATCAGATTTAAATAGTGCCACCTGCATAAATATCATACATATGTTTTTAATGTCATTTTGGCTTTGTTAGCATAGCCTTGCTAGGTAAAGAAGAAATCATTATCCTCATAACCAGGCCAAGAGGAGCCCATTTCTAGAGCCTAACCCCACCCTCAGGGAAAGCTGAGGAGCTGGAGCTGGACTTTCAGAGGGAGGGAGCTGCTTTCCCCTCTGAAATTTCATATACAATGCTTTTTTTTTAACCTGTCCTTTGTTCAGGAAAAAGAGAAAGAAGGGAAGAATCAACAGCATGTGATAAACTGGACTATCCTGGCTAATTTTACTATTTTGCTAGTGAGACTGATTAAAAAGCCATCATTCAGAAGTAACTTTTATGTGAAATTTTATGTGAAAACAGAGATTAATTTTGAAGTTAATATTGTGATGCTAACTATGTTGTATTGGAATGAAAATAAGAATTCCAGCTCTTCTATATTGACTTAGAAAGCGTTGCAGGCTTTCTGAGACCATGGCACTTTAGGAAGAAGACTTGAAGTTGTCTGAGGGTTATTGGTGTTACTTCAACTGCTTTTGGGATTAATTTAATATTCTTGAGGGGACATGGAGTGAGAGGAAAAGGGTTGAGCATGAATTCAATAAGGTTCAAAAGGGGTTTTGTAAGCTTTTCGCCACCTAAAATGGACTAGAAATCCATTTCACATTTTCAAAGAAATGTTCATTCTTGCATGGGCCTTTGAGTTGAGTACTGTGACTTTGTGGCAAACATTAAATGTTTAGGAATTGTTTTAAAATCAGATTCAACAACAGTGGTATTACCATGAGATTAGGAAAAGAAGTTTTTCACTGCCCTTTTCATAGATTTTGTCCAGAAGATTTTGAGTGTCAGGCAGTTAAAATTCCTTGTTTTCAGGAGTGAAGCTCAATCCCCACTCTGGGGCTCTGGTACCTGCAGGGACTCAGATCTTACAGTGGCCTGACATTTCCTTTCAGCTAATCCTCAGTCCTGTGGAGAATTTCAGATTAAAGTTTCATCTGCTCTGTGGTTTGAGGTTCTGCTTGTCTGGTGTGACCTCAAATGATACTCTGGGCTGCATGAGAGTGCTCAGAAGCAACATTTCTCCCTCCTCTCCCCTACTCATCCACCCTCAGACCACAGCCAAGGAGCTGAAAGTCTGTTTATCTGTGGCTCCTTCATGCAGCCACCTGAGGAAGGAGATTATGGGAACCGGAAGAAAACCACGGTCCCCCTGGCTCAGATTAGCTAGGGGAGTGCAGAGAAAAGAAATTACAACAGTGCAAAGGAAATGGGCCTGGAAGGAGAAGCACAGCTGAGAACTGCTGTGTTCAAACACTCTGCTGAGCCCTTCCCACCAAAAAGGGAAACAGAACCAATCCCCACAAGCTGAGATGGATGAAAAGTGCCTAACTCTGTCCTTGTTTAACACGAGGCTGACACAATTAGCCTTGCAGGCTGATTTTTCAGGCCTGTAGCTATGATTGAAGACATTCTTTTGAAATGTAACCGAAAAGAAAAGTGAAAGTGCAACAATTTTCTAATCACCGCCAATTTCTCTGGCCTTTCATCTCCCATAAAATATCGGGAAACATCTGGCAAAGAACCCTTTTTTCCCTCCCTTCTGGCACTTTTTAAGTGGCACTGATGAATGTCTCTGGCTGAGGGCTGTGAAAGGGAAGCAGATGGCACACTTATCACCCAGGAACCAACCCCACAAACTTGTCCTTTGCAAGCATCTCTGGTGAGGAAGCAACTTGCTAATGACAGCAATTAGCATCCTGGAAATACCAGGAAGGCCAGAACCTCACAGAAAGCATTTCTGATAAACCCTGGGATTGGTGCTTCTGATGCCAAGCAGGCAGTTAAAACCCATTATTGTCTAATGTTAATTCATCACAATTTATCAGGTCCTGTGGGGCTCTACTTTGGTGCAACAGTAGCTTGCTAGCAAATGCTAAATCAAGGAGAAAAAAATAGAGGTATTTGTCTTTTATAGCAGCACAGGAGTTTCAGATTTTTTGTTTATTACTCTTATTCAGCAGGGACATTCCACATCAAGCTGTCCTGTGTGTATTGGGCTTGGTGAAAGTCACTCTGTCTCCTTTAAAGTAAGTTTTTCCACCAAAGAAGAGGAGGAGTAGTTCACAATGATTTAGTGGGATGAACCTTGTGCATAGCAACTAATTTCCATCTTGCTTTAGCCTGTGATTTTATTCTGTAATTTTATTCTGTATTTGGACTCCTTGAGAAGGATACAATGATAGGAACAGGGGTGCCTGGTTAGGAGGAGGACAGGGCTCTCAGGGAACAGCAGTTTGCAGAAAACTGATTTGTGAGTCCTTGCTGTAACCTATGAACTGAGCACTTTTCCTCAACTTGATGTCTAAAGGTTACTAATGTAGAAAATAAATTTAGAGGATGCAACATGTGCAACTAAATTTAATTACAAACCTCATTTTGGCTTTGTACAACTCACAAAGATGTTTTTTGTCGTAATGTCACCAAAAACCAGGAAGAAAATAAAAACCCTCTAGCACTATATTTGAAGTGATAGAGAATCAGGCATTGCTTTATTCTGGCCAGGATGTGCCCAGGAAGAATATTCTTAACACACATGTTTCTCCTGAAGTTTTCTTTAGATTTTATACACTCAAGACTCATAGGAATACATTATTTCAAAGCTTATTGGTACAAAATGAGGTAAACCCCAGTATCCAGGTTCTCATTGGGTCTGAGTTTCCTCATCTTCGGTGTTGATTAGATTTCCATTTCACGATACTTCTTATCAGTCCTTTCCTGGAACATGTGGCTCCGCTCTGCTCGGGTTATTGTCCTGGGCTGATGGTCTGCTACCAGCCTCTGATGGCCCTTGATGTTTGTTCTCTCTTGCTCCTGTGCTACTCCCAGTCTGACGAGATATTAAACCTATCTTTCTAAAACAAAACGAAGGAAATTCCTTCCCAAAGCAAGATCTAGCCAAGTCTTACTAAAGAAACAAAAATAGAAATTTTAAAAGATACATCGTTTCCAACAGTAACACAAAAGGCACTGTAAGGATATGAACAGAAATCATTCAAACTTGAAAAATACGGAACTCCAGGCATGGGCCCAGATTTCTTCTTGAGCCATGCTTGATGCAGCTTTGGTTCATTGTTTTGTTGTATGATCTCTTTAAAATGGTGTTTTCCACCAATAATTTAGTTAATAAATTACCTTTCTAAATGTTTCCATGGCCTATATCTTTCCAGGAAAACTTCTTGAAGTCCTTGTGTT
The DNA here is from genome assembly GCA_013400735.1 of Pomatostomus ruficeps. Lineage (NCBI taxonomy): Eukaryota > Metazoa > Chordata > Aves > Passeriformes > Timaliidae > Pomatostomus > Pomatostomus ruficeps. The sequence goes on from VYZT01036561.1 coordinate 31,612, forward strand.
GTTGTTTACGCTCCGTCAGTAGCAAGAAATAATTAAAAAATAAATCAGATCGATAGCCTCATTAGCACTCTAAAGATACCGAAATGTATAATTGTCATAGAATGTAGAATCTGTCATGGCCAGAGTATTCAGTGGTGGGATGGAGTGGCAAATGATGGAGGATCACAACTCTGGTCTCTTTTCCTGGTGAGAGGAACCTGACCATGGAGATTTGGTTGTGCAGACGGGGGGAACCTCCCACAGCACAGGCATGACCAGCAAAGCCCACAAAGCCTCCCAGCAGCTCGTTCACGGCTGAGCTGGTGATGAGCTCCAGAATCCTGAGGTGAACACTTTGTCTTTCACCTACTGCTGGGCTGATTTGCCCGTTGTCTTTCAGCACATGTTGTCAGGCTGTGGTTTTGGTTAGATATATTCCCATATAGAAAATAAAAAATGCATGCAAAACGTCCCAGACGGGGTTTGTCCCAGCTGGCTGCTGCAGTCCCAGCTCATCTGTCTGCTTTGACTCCAGGAACATCTGGCAGGAACTGATTGTCAGCACCTTGTGCAGTAAATAACCCCAAAACATTGGGAACTATCACCAGATAATAGAGATATAAAAGGCTGATGGAATAGCTATGGTAAAAATGGATGGGGAAAGGAACTGGGGAGCCACTGAACTATAAAAAGGAAGAAAACAAATATTAGGTTTGCAGGTGTTCCAGTCTAAGGTGAATAAGTGCTGCTGAGAGTTTCTTTTTCCATCTCTGGGTACCGTGCTGGTAGATATTAAACCAAAGTCCTTTCCAGATTTGTTGAGCTGTCTTATTTCAAGATCAAGTCCTGAAGTCAAAACTGAATGAAACCAACTAAGGAAAGCATTGGAGCCTGGCAGAAAACATTTTGTCTTGTCCCCTGTAGTTTCAGTAAGAGATATATGGAATTATAACCCCAGGACTACTTCGCCTCTGTTTCCTGGTAAATCTCATTGCTCTGTTTAACTGGGGAAAAAAAGTACACTGAGTGAAAGAGGTAGCAAAAAGAGATCAATGAAGAAAGGAAATTTTCCAGGCATAAAAAAATAAAAACTGGTAAAAGAGCAATAGAATAAATTAAAAGAACATTTCATAAACATGAAAATAAATGGTTTTTATCTTGTGAAGGAGTAGCACTGCACATAATGAATTCCAAGCAGAATGCAAAACACTTCGGAATGGGTGAGAACTAATTTTCTAAGTGACTTACTTGTCTCCAGTGTTCTTTTTTATTCCTTTTATTGTTACAGCAGAGGTTCTGTTGCTGCATTGAGGTACAGACCAGCTGCAGTCCCACAGCCCTGTTTTGTAGGGGAGTGGATTCACTTCCTTTTATTTTTGCCTGCTTTTTCTTCTTCTGTTCTTACGAAAATTAGCTTTCCTACATTATGCATTTTCCAGTTCACTTACTGCATTGCTAAAATATTGTTGCTGCCTTGTTTGGTTCCTTATTTTTTTATCCCCTAGTCTTCCCCTCCTCTGTTATTTCATGTAAAAATCAATGGCCAAATCCTATTATTCCCATTACTCGGCACATTCAATTTCCTGTTTGCACTATGATTTTCATGATACAAATTCTGTTATTGCTAAATGAAAACAAGAAGACATCTTTATCACTTTGAACAGTCTAATAATTACAACAGTGTTCAGCAATTCTTACTGCTTGCTCTCAAAGGCTTAAGGGCTGCTATTTTGCTGTGGCCTCCTGTTCCACCAGACAGGAAGGGATGTGATCTTTCCCTTGAACCCTCTAACATTAAAAAAACCAAAACCCAAAACCCAAAAACCCCCAAACCAACACCAACAAAAATAATAATAATTTTTAAAAACATAACATTTTGGACTATTATTTCACCTGGCTCTGGTAGGCTCTTCAGGTGTACAGAGGGCACTTTTACAGAAAATCCAGTTGCACTGTGGAGACTGCTTTAAACCATTGGCCCTGAATTCGTAACTCCTGTGGGGTACAGTTTTGGCATGGCAAAAAAGCACTAATACAGATTGATCCCTTGATAGGGAGAAAGGGATTTTTCTGAAGTGAATCCCAACCTAATTCTCAAGGCAGAAAGAAGTATGGATGCAAAATAGACAGGAAAAAACCCAACAATCTAACAAACAAATTGAATTTTCCTAAATGAATGAAATGAAGTTCTGATAACAGTGAAATGTGATTTCACAGTTGGATAACAACAGCAAGATTTAAGCTCATCTTCATTGTTTATTGGCTCTTGTATGAACACTGCAAGTGCATTTCTTAGAACTGAGCTGAAGTGTTTGATGAGGGACTCCATAAATACTTGAATTTACCAGATTTTTTCCTAACATGGATGTAACATGGCCTAGGAGAAATCAGTGGATTTAGAGCTGTACATGCTGCCTATGGACTAATTGTTCTTCATTTAATTGATTTTCATCTAAATGAGAGGCTGATGGAGCAAAGTGACCTGGGAGCCACTCTCAAATTGTATTTCAAAAGTGCCTTCTCCTGGTTCCCCTCTTATTCTTCACAACTCACATTGTCTTTCCATGAAGAGTGAATGTTCTTGATTTTCCAAGAAAAAAGCAGTGAAAGATTTAATAAGATGCCAGCAAAGTCTTTTTAAGTCTGAAAGCTCTGTATTAAGTATTCTTTTGACTCTGAGGATGAGGAACTTCCATTTCAACTTTCAGCTCAAAAGATTCATGTAAGAGTAATAACAGCCGCCAAAAAAAATATATATATTTCCTTCCCAAACTCTCTGTTGAGGACAACCTCTTGAGAAAATTTCCTAATAAGAAGAAATGTAAAGGCATTGCAGTAAAGCAATTTCAGTCATGAAGATCTCAGAGTTGAAAAGAAAAGGGGAGGTGTAGCTGAACCCCATTTATTCCCCCTTTAGCTTTAACTTCTGGTATCACTCAAAGGTTCCTGTAAAAAGAAAGGTCTTGATCTGAACTTGAAGTGTGCCTGGGGTTTTGGTTCATTCTGACACCTCTGGCAGTGACAGCACCACAGCCAGAGACCCTCAGATGATTTCAGAGGGAATAGAGTCCTCCTTGCTGTTGTTGCAGCATCCCAGATGGGGAAAATAAAATAAAAAAAAGGTCTGCAATTATTTTAATAAACTTTCTACTCCTGGTAACAAAGGTGAGGAACCATCAGAGGAGGATGAGGTCAAGCTGCCACCCAGCTCAGCATCATTGCATACCCTGGTGCTGCCTGAATTTCCTCTGGCTGCCTACTTGATGTGTCTGGGAGAAAAATCCCAAAACCCAAAACCTGCATAATCCCATGCGAAGCATTGGAAACATCCTGGCACAAGCAGCGTTTCCCACACTCACACAAAACTGTTGCAGCTGATCTTTTTCAGCCAGGTTTAATCTCCATGGGACTGGGCAATTTTGAGGGTTTAAAGCTGCTGCCCAGTAGATTATTTCTGGAACAGCTTCCTAAGTAAATAATTTTATGGTCACTGCACACTGCTGGTACAGTATCACCAGCTGCACCTGCACTCAGCTGTTCATAGCTGATTAACAATATATCCAATATGTCTTGATGCTATTGGTTGTATTAAAGCCATCTACCTGGAGAGCCATAGCCTGATATGACAGGGCTGTGGAGAAAGAAATTCAGGTTTCATGTTAGAAAAAAGGTGCATGAGATATTGAGGATTATTCTAGCAAAAATCATTGCCAAACAAGCAACTGGTTCCAGTGCTGAAAAGGTCACTGGCAAATGAAATGTTCTTGAAAGGATTATGCAATTCCTCAGATGGGTTTTAACACCGATTTACTGAGCACTGCCTGCAGGTCCACAGGGCTTTAGATCAGATTTCCCAGCTGGTAATGGAGAGAGATCTATGTCACTGCTGCAGCCAGGAGCTGCTGGAAGAGGACAGGGGGAAGAGACATGAAACGAGTCCAGGGGGCATTGTCTGCACAGAACCAGCACATCAGCAAGAATTACACACAGGTTGTCCTCAGCTCACAACATCAGCAAGACCAGCCTGACCTCTCGCATGCCTTGGACCGTTTGTGGTGTCCAAGGGATGGAGATAAATAAACAGGTGCCCTCAAATGTGGCAAATGGCTGTCCTCTGCCTCTTCTGGAGGTAAAAAAACCCTTTCCCATTAGCATTTCTTCTCCTAGAGCAGCAAAGATAGCACATCTTGCTTAATTAAGAGTCCACTCTCCCAGCCAAACAGCTCGCTCAATCCAGAAGTGCAGGATTCAACCTTTGGATTCAGTTGCATGTAAGACATAGAAAACCGTACTGTATCTCCAATTAGAAGAGCTGGTTGCATTTTAAAACAATTTATATGTTAAAAAGGAAAAAAAAATGTTCTTGGGGTTTAATTTAAAGTATTTAAAAGGTCATTTGCAGAACTTCTTGCACAGGCTGTAAATGAAACTTAAGAACTTAAATGAGAAGCTTTTTATTCCCTGCTGTAAATGAGAATATCCTTGCTGGCTATAAACTTGCTGTGTCAAGGTATGGTTTGAGCCTCAAGCTCTTTATCTATGCAGGTCAGTCATATGTTAGATTCTTGGCAAGATCTTTAATTATAAATTAAATTAGTGCTGGGCCCCAAAACCCCCTCCTGTTTACAGTCCTTTCCTTAAAACATTTTGTTATTGCTGAAACTGATTCTCCTGTGCACTCATCCTCAGTTTTGCATATATAATCCATAGCACCTATGGGAAATAGATGAGAATAATTTGAAATAACCTTGGACATTTCTTGGTTCAGAAAATACCCAGGCAGTGAAGGAGAGTGGCCAGACTTTGGGGGGGGGGCGGTTCAGAAAACTGAACCTGAAACACAGATTGTCCCCACATTCCACACACAGCAGGGGAGAGCCTGGCACTGTACCCAGGAAAACACATCCTCACCCCGAGGACTCTGAGCATGGCTCTTTCCCTCCCCTCTCTTCTCCCTCTTGAGTTACTTTTGCACCCACCTCAGCTGCCATTAATGCATTGTGAGTCACATTTCATTCCCAATATAGGCTCTGGAGCACTGAATGTGAGCTCCAGAAATACTAAGATGACAAACACTTGCTAATGCAGCCCAGATTAGATATTTAATCTTAAAATATTGCATTCCTCCGTGTAATATGTGAACTGCAGCAGGACAGGACAGAGCTGTGTTTTTATGATGTATCTTTTTATTCCATTCCCCAGTGCTTTCTCTCGATACTGGCTTCCTGCTGGATTTTTCAATGTTTTTCTAAACTTAACTCTTGACCTTTTCAGCAGCTCTGGACTCATGGCTCTCTTATCCTACCGAGTCCCTCTCTAGTCCTGTAGGCAGAAATGTGATATTTGCCTGCTGTCCTGTCACAGAGAGCCTTGGTCACAAAGACCTCCAGGGTGCTGGTCTGCAGTGACCCCTTGACATTTGTTTTTGGCAGTCACTAGGGAAATAGACCCTTTTTCAGTACTTTTTACTAAAAATCCTCAGCAAGTAGCTCCCCTAAGGTCCTGGAGGTGCCTCCTGTCCTGCCACCACCCATCTTTCCTTCCACTCTTTACAGTTTGGCTTTCTGCAGGTTCACTCTTCTTCCTGATTTCCCTTTTATTCTCCTCTCTCTGTTAACACAATCAGGTCTCAAGGCTTTTCTTTCTCTCACACATGAGCATCTTCTCTCCTGCCTCATTTCAGCTTGTGCTGGAATCACATCCTGCTTCATCCCCACTGCCTTTTGCCCTTGCTCTTCTCTCTGGAATTAGGCCACTCGTGGAATAAATGCCACGAAACATTTACTGCACCCTTCCTACCTTTCTTCTCCAGTTAACAATTCTCGCATTTAGTGGATTTTCTCACCCCAACCATCAGTCACCTTGTCCCTATCTTTGAGGCTGTCCTCACTGCAGCCAGCATTTTCTTTATTCCATAAATGATCCTTTCAGCCTCCCAAGAGGCACCTGATCCAAGGGAGAGCTTTTGCATTGCTTTTGTCTTCCTATTCTAAACCTATCACATTTATTTGTTAAAAGCAGATGTTTCTTGACTGCCTTTTGCCCAGCTCCTTTCCCTGTTCGATGGCCTCACTCTGGAGCTTGTCTTCCTCGCACTCTGTTTATCTCCCCTTTTTGCTGCACAGAGGAGTTTTCCTGCCATGGTTTTCCTCACAAATGCATCTTTGCCTTTTGCCTCTGAGACATCCCGCTTCTACCTCACTGCAGATCCAAGTGATCTTGGCTTTGTAATGTAGGTTTAATCTTTAATTTGGAGTGCTTTTGAACACTGACATGTAAGACCTGTTTTTAAAAGTGACAGATTCCTTTCCAGTGGCACTGGTGGGAGCTTGCAGGGCACTGCAAAGACAGAGTTCCTTTGTCCCTTAAAATTCTCTCAGCTTTGCCATCTCACAGCTCAGCAGCTGGGGCATCGTGTTGTCTGCTGCTGTCACTTCTGTGCTGCCACTGGTGCAGTAGCAGGCTGCTGCCAGGTCATTTCCTACTCCATCACTTTGACTTCCCCACTCTGCCATTGCTCGCACTTTCTGTGTTATAGCAAAGAAAGCACTTTTTTAATTTTCCAAGCTTTCTGTGTCTTATTGCAGCATCAAGTTGTCATTTCCCTCCTGCAGGGGGTCTGTGAGGCCACCTTTCCTCACAGCCGTGTTCAGTTTTTAACTGGATGTACTCAGCCATCCAGTGACACCTTCACTTATCTTTTATTCCTTAAAACTTCCCCTAGAACTCTGGTTTTTCCTTTTAAAACCTCTGCTTAAGCCCATTCTGCTTCAATGAGGTGCTCTCAGCAGCAGGGCCTGCTGGGATTTGGGTGTATTCTGAGATCAGAAGCCAAGCACGCCCACAAATGTTGCCTCATTATTTTTCTTTACTCCTCTCAGCTGTTTCTGTCCATCTGTTTTGCCATAAAGTTTAATTCTCGTTGTTCTGAACAGAAAACAGATTTATATGTTCACAGCACCAAACCTACAGCATTTGACACACTGGGATCCTGAACTGTGATTGAAATTTGAAGATGAAGGCCATACGATGATGTAAACAAATAAAAGAAATGCAGATGTAATTATTATTAGAATTTTACCAATATTTTACTGATGATGCCAGTATGCATGGCTTTTATTTTTAAATTATTCTTGTAATTTTCATTGTGGTTTAGAAATATTGGTGTTGGGGCTTTTGTCACAACAAACTGATCAGCATTAATTTCTGTGCGTGAATCCTGGCAGAATTTTGCCATCAGCTGTTCATGAGCATTTCCCCTCAAACAGTCTGTGATGTTGTGACATAACAAGTGTCAAAAGGACACATTAACATTCCTGCCAATAACGACAAGAGGGAGTTAATCCATATGTTGATTTCCTGTCAGTCAAAAGCAAACTAAAAAATAAATATGTATGTAGGCCAAAAAGAAAAGGAATGTTCCTTGATTTTAGTTTTGTTTGTTTGTTTGTTTGACTGTTGTCCTCATCTATGGACAACATGTGAGGCTTTCTGTGGCTTGTTTGCATAAAAATAGAAATAGCTGTGGTATTTATATACCACAGCTCATGGCAGACATATTGTGGCCTACATGTTAGGAAGTTAAATTAAATTTCCTTCTCTTTTTCTGAAACCTCTTTTTCTTGCTGCATAGTCTAATATTAGGAACCAGTAAGAACTGCAGGTAATTTGGTGACTTTCTGCCATTTTCTTGAGGCCTTTAGTGGGGATCCATACACCTATAATGCCCTTTTTATACCCAGTTCCTTCCTCAGCTCAAATGCCAGGGGCATGGGTGTGTTAGGGGACCTGACTACAGTGTGAAACCAGCAGAGCAGAATTTTTAAAACCAAACTGTCCTACTGTTTATATAAAATATACTGTATTGTTTTTAAATTTTAATTTAAATTTTATTTGTCATGTCAGGATTTGAAATTCTAGTTTTTCTGAAATTTCTCTGTCTCGCTCTCTCTCCGTGGCTACTATGTTCTCTTAAATTGCCTTACTGAATTTCAAGGGTCAAAATCATGTTTTTAGAAGCTTTGCTGAGCTGAGAACACAGCTTTATTCACGATGAGTTCTGATGATCTTTCCTGTGTGTGCCCTGGCTAACAGGGCATTTTGATAAAATTCTCTCCTGATGTATAACGTCAGAGCCCCCAGTGTCCCTCACCTCTGGAACAATTTCCAGTGCAGATAATGAAAGTCAAGGTCTGCATGTGATTTGTGTCTTTGGAAATGTCCCCTGCAGCCAGGGGTTCCATGGAGGGCTAGCTGGGTCCTGAGGGCTCAGAACAGCCATTAATGGCTTGACATTTTCTAATCTGGATGCATGAGATAAGTCATAAAAGAAAACCCACTGAGCTCAGTAGAATGGAAAATATCAAATAATTTTGTCTTTTGATACCACCAGGTGTTGTGCAGGATTGGATTTGCACTGCATTACTCGGGTGACTTTGGAAAGAGCTGTTCCACCTTAGTTTTTATTTGTGTATGTGAGGGTTCTGCCTGGTGAACATCTCTGCTAACTCCACTCAATCACAATGTTTGAGCATCTGTGCTTCCCAATGGTGAGAAAAACAGGATACAGCCACCGCCATGAAAAACCCTGATGAAATTAGCCTGACCACTTCTGGCTTGCATAAAAAATATATATTCTAATTTATAAAAAGCCATATCTGACTTTCTGTATGAATTCCTTGCAGGCCTCCTTGGAACTCAGAGTTCCTAAGGAGAAACTATGATTTGATCTTGATCAAATCAAGAACAAACAGCGCAATTCGCATTCCCCATTCAGCCTGGGACTGTGTCTGCCACTGATGGGCAGTGTTTTAAATGTGGCAGAGGAATCTGCAATAAATCCTAAACTGGGAAGGTACAGACGGATGTGATTGCAAAGTTTCATTTTTGCCTCCTCAGTCCTGACAGGAGTTTCCTTGATGACTTTCAATGCATCAGGATAGAAGTAAAAGAAATCTTAGACCTGACTCAGTGGCGAATTTCCCCCTGGCATCCGTGAGGGTGGATTTTCTCTGAGAGCTCCCTGTCAGATATCACCATAAAAATCCTGCTCTGTCTGCTGCCCTGGGAGAAAGGAGTCATTCAGCTTCTCAGTGATCAGCAGCAAAAGAGACCTCCAAGGTTACCCTGGGAATTTTATGGAACAATTTCTAATTTTCTCTTTCTGTTGGGCTCCTGGTTGAGAACAAACAAATCCGTGGCACTTGTTGGGTGGAAGGCAAGGACCTGTTCGTGCCGTGGCTGTTTATTACAGTTTTCAGCAGATCTAAACAGGTATGCAACAACAGACAGGAAAGCAACAAACAATACAGCCCTCTAATGGTGAAAGTGAATGTTGGAGTTTCAAAGAACAAATAACAACTGCATGAGAGAAATATTTTTATAAATCACGTAAAAAGTACTGCCCATAATCCTTTCTCTGGTACTAGGGAGACCAAGTGGACTAAAAGGAAGATGTTAAATCCAAAGAGTGGGTGATGCTGAATCCTAAAGCACAGCAAAACTGTGTATCCCTGACCTGGAAAGGCAGCAGAAGGGAAAGAGGCGGGGTGCAATGCTTGCTCTGAGACTGCTCCCCATAACCTCAGGGCTCACAAACTCACACTGTGCTTTGGGGCTTCCTCTGCCTGATGTCAGGAATCAGCCACCCCACCAGGGACACTGATTTTCCCAAGCTAAACTGGGATCTGGCTTTGACCTGAATCCTACTTTTGAGTGCTGATGGATGAGCCTAAAGCTGCTTTTGTCACCAACTGTACTCTGGTAATGCCCCACAGCTTCCAAGGCAGGGATCCTGTGGTGCAGTTACAGCAGCAACTCAAACGAATGGATTTTATTCTCTTCATGAATGCAAGAAAACNCTCCCTGCAGTTTTTTCTGCTTGTTTTCTCTTTCATGCCCTTTCCCAGGGCCTATCCCTAAATGAAGGACCACAGTCAGTAATGAAGTCCTGGCTTTCTGACAATCAAATGAGAGCCTCATCCCTACCCCAACAACTTTGTCCTTTTCTCATGTCCCTGTAGCAGTCCCAACAAGTCTGACAGGATGACACAGAAACGCAGACTCCTTCCCCTCTTCCCTCACATCAATGAATGAGGAGTGTAATGTAATTTCTGTTTAAATCCAGAGCTTCTACCAGACCGTTTGCAGCTCTGTTGGAGCTGGCCAAAAAAGACTCAGTGTATCATATAAAATAATATGGGAATTGCATAAACCCCCCTTTTTCTCTCTTCCTATCTGCTGTGGCATTCATACCTTAATTCATTACAAAAGGCCTTCCTCTCCCTTGTCTTTGTAGAGCAGAGCGCTGACGCCTCACTGACATAACTGGGTGCTACCACTGTGTAGCTAAATAAGTGAATAAAAGGCTCAACTCTGCTCTTGCAGCCATCAGTAAATGGAGATATTTCCATTTTGGACACTGTTTTAATACAGTCACACTTCCAGCTGAAGGTTGAGAGCATTTCTGTATGTTATAGACAGCTCCAGGGCTGATGCAGCTTCCAGAAAGTTTGTTTAGGCTGCTCTTTGCATGGAGACATTTGTGTGAGCCCTGATTATTGTGGGTGCTGCTACAATCAGAACTGCACACAGAACCTCATAAGCATTACAGAAGCTCTATTTTTAAACCAGACCCATAGGTTTCCATAGCAGACAATACTTTTTGAGTGGTTTGCACCTTCTCTAGAATGGGAAGAGACAGCAAATACTATTCTCAGTTTAATTAGGAGCTACTCCAGAAATAACTCCATTAAAGTCACATCATGGCAATTCAGTGCATTTTTCAGCTGCTCTGAGTTTGGAATAGAGGACAATCAGGCTTCTGCAATTCACTTATTATTAATGGGTTTTTTCGTGTTATAACTCAAAAGAAATTCAGGCCAAATAGATCCTATTCACACAAGTGAGTCACACTAACAGGGGCACTGTGGACATGGAATTCGTCGACTTTGCCGCAGCGTGTCCCATACCATACCCAGGTATGGTGACAGGACAAGGGGGAATGNTTGCTCTGAGACTGCTCCCCATAACCTCAGGGCTCACAAACTCACACTGTGCTTTGGGGCTTCCTCTGCCTGATGTCAGGAATCAGCCACCCCACCAGGGACACTGATTTTCCCAAGCTAAACTGGGATCTGGCTTTGACCTGAATCCTACTTTTGAGTGCTGATGGATGAGCCTAAAGCTGCTTTTGTCACCAACTGTACTCTGGTAATGNGGAGTGGGTTCAGATCAGCTGTCAGTGAGAAATCCTTACTGTGGGGTGCTGACCCCCTGGCACAGGGTGCCCAGAGAAGCTGTGGCTGCCCCTGGATCCCTAAAAGTGCCCAAGGCCAGGCTGGATGGGGCTTGGAGCAGCCTGGGACAGTGGAAGGCGTCCCTGCCATGGCAGGGGTGGCACTGGATGATCTTTAAGGTTCCTTCCAACCAAACCAATTCCATGATTCTGTGATTCCTTATCTCACACTCTTGCTGTTTCCTTCACTGCGGAGCAGGATGTTAGAGAGTACAAGGGTTTATAGGAAATGAAAATAATTTTTGATTCCTTAACTGTTTATCTGTGAACTGCCAGATGGTATGAGACAAAACAAAATATCTAAGGAAATAGAAAGATTAAACCTCTTCCAAATAATGTAAGAGATTTAAATGATCTGTCCAGGTCCCACCATTGACAGTGCAAGTAAACTTCTTTCTGAGATTAGTAGGATAAAACTGATTAATCCTAATTGAGTTTCCAGCAGACACAGCCTTCTTAATTGATCTCTTGTGTAACAAGATATTTCACTGAATGAAATGATCTCCTGGGTGTGCAAACATGTTTAATATGAGCAACTGTGCTCACTGAAATGCTTAATGCTTTGAAATTCAGATGAAACTGTGGAATTAATTTTGTAGATGGGCACCAATGGAACTTTGAGGCAGTCCTTTAATAAGTGTGTGAGGACAAGTGGATACTGCTGGACCTGAACCAAAGAATTTTCATATACAGCAAAAAAATGGGTGTGACAAGAGAAAAAATATCCCCCATCTAGGGAAGACAGCCAAGACCCTAAAATAGTACTGCAAAAGGGTTCACTAGGATTAATACCCACAAACAGAGGCCAAATCCCAAACCAGGCCCCTGCTGTTTATCACTTGAGTCCTCTAGGTCATCAGGATGTCACAGAGGCACTTCCAGGAAAAAGAAAAGGAAAGGAAAGGAAAGGAAAGGAAAGGAAAGGAAAGGAAAGGAAAGGAAAGGAAAGGAAAGGAAAGGAAAGGAAAGGAAAGGAAAGGAAAGGAAAGTAGCACAGGATATGTTGCATTTTGGAGGCCCCCACCTGACCTTGCAGAGAGTAATTTCAGTTTAACACCTGTGCAGCTCCATTGCTAGGGGAGCTGTTGTGCTGCTGTTGTCACACAATTTAATTTCTCACTCCAGATAAGGCATTATCTAGTAATGATCCCTATTACACAGATAAGGTCATTTATTTTATAAATGGTGACAATAATTTCTGTCTGTGAGACCCTTGTACATCATGCAAGGTACTGCACTCTCACAGGGTGGAACAAGCTCTCTGTTCCAAACCATTGACCAACATCATTTATGATATGGGGCTCCTTTCTGCTCTATTCAGCTCCTGCAAGCCCCTCACCTGTTCAGAAGGCACCAGCATGCTTTCTTCTGTGCTCTTCCCTCCTAGGTTTTCTTGTTTTTAATTTTAATTTGCATCAGTTATTTCAATGTAATGAAAAGGAGATGATGAAAGCCAGCTGGTGTGAAGGAAAGACATGTAGTGAGTTTGACAGAACAGAGCAATTGTAGTTGAGATTCTTTCTCTGTGGGAATGTTCTGCCATCAGACACCACCCAGAACTGCACCTACTGCCCAGTGTGTTTGTGCTTTGTCTTAAAGCATTCATTGTGGAAAAGGTGATTTTTCACATAAGGCCTTGATCCTGCTGAGAGCTGTCTTGACAATGAGTTATCCAAAATTCCCTGCAGGGCAGGAAGCAAAACCCCTGTGCCAGCAAAAGGAAAATGAGGAGAGCTGTCATTTGTGCTCCCCCTGTTTAAAATGAAAACTCCTGTGCTTCAAAGGAAAAGCCCAAATTGGATCAGATGAGGAAGCACAGTTGGCAATTTTGACCACATGTAACCAGAGTGAGACTTTGCACCTACAGAGCCCTTGAAATAACAGCTCAGGGTGGGATTAACCCCTGCACTTATCTCTGCTTGAGAGTACACAAACACAGACAGTACGAACCCTTTTTCAGCTGTATCCCTCTGCCTGCATTCCTCTGACAAGGGATGCAGCTCTCTGTGGCTCAAGACTCGGCTCCAATGCAGCCCAGCTGGGGGTAAATTTCCTGTGTGACATTTTAAACCTGATATGAAAGCCTAGCCATAATAAAAGAAAGATTATGGATGTCATAGCACATGAATTATTGAGAAAAACTATTCCAGCCAAGATAAAACAGACTACTGAAAATCATCTCCTTATTCTACCTCTCTCTGTTAAGTCAGCTCAGATCAAATGAGGTAGTTTTAGGCTTTGATCAGAGATTTGTTTCAGATATAAATTTTGCTGAAATATTAACAAAAGTCTATGTAGCCTTTCAAGCTGGATGACACAGACAGCAGTACAAGCCATGAGGATTTCACACATTACTGGGGCAAGTACTGGGGCAGGCAGGGCAGCACTTCTGCTGCTCAGCATCTAACCCAGCATTTAAACTTCTCAGTCTTGCTGGTACCCCTGACCAAAATCTCAACGGGCTGTAACAGGAAACATCAGGCTTATCAGTGGTGTTAGAGTGGCAAAGCAAACTTCAACAAAACCAGACTTTTCTGATCGCAAAATTAGGTTACTTATTTGCAGCAAAATCCTATAACTTTTGTGCATATTTTTTGTGTCATATATAAAGTCACAGTCTTCCTGGGAGAAACTCTGCTACCCAGTAGAGGTAGGAAAGCCTGTACATCATCAGGCTGGTGCCTCAGTTTGCCCATCTGGAAAATTAATATTAGTAACAGAATAGAATCTGTTTTCCAGGGCTGATTTTATTAAAGATATTATAATACATATCTTGAGATGCAGAGGTTCAAATAAGCAATAGCTCTTATCACACTTTTCCCCTCCTGCCACTGATTTAGGTTTTCTGGTAGCAGATGCCCAGCAAGGGCAAGGAGGCAGAGAAGAAAACAGAACAGTCGAGGTGAGCCACACAAAGCCATGCAAAAGGAGGCAAGTGTGAAATAATAAATCTCCAACATACCTAAGGGAAAGATGCAGGCATGGAGCTGCTTCTTTTAAATCAGAACTGTCCAAGCTCAAATTGCAATCCCAAAAGTGCAGTCCTGCCTGTGCCCCCTGCCTGGCTGACACAGTTGTGCCCCTGTGCCACACCATTTTCTGTGCCTTGTGACACAGGTGGCACCAGCACCTGCCTCAGTGGGAACCTCAGCTCTGCCAGCAAAGTTCAGGCAACCTCTGGGTCCTCTCCCCTCAAACAAACACTTGTGTGAGCCCTTGCTGGGAACTGCAGAGCAGGGAAATGGTTTTGCCAGGCTGCAGAAGGCGGTTTGGATCCTGTTTGTGATTTTCCATCAGTATTTATATATTTTTGCCTTTCACCTGAACGCCAAGCTTTGACATGCCTAGATAAACACTGGCAGCCTGTGCCCTGCCTCGTCCCCACGCCCAGCAGGGTGATGCTCTCAAGTGCAGGGCATAAAGTTCCTGCCAGCTTGAGGACGCAGCTCTGTGGGACTGAAATGTCAGGTTCTGTGTTGAAGAGGCAGCAGATTGTGGGGTAATGAAGTGCTGTAGCCTGTCACTATGCTACCAGCTGCTCTGAACTGACATGGCACAGGGAGCAGCAAGGAAAATGCCCAGAATCCCTGTTTGGATCCCCTTCCCATGTCTACCACCAACAGAATGATTTTAAATATTTACAGATACGCCCAGCATGCTTCTTTATAAACAAAGCCTCAGATGATAAATAGATAAATGTTACCCCAGCCAACCTGCTGCCTAAAATCATCCTCCTGCCTCTGCAGTTTCCTCAGATTGCCCCCTTCACCCTCACAGGAAAGCCCTGATTAGGGAATGGGCACTTCTCTGCCCAGTCTCTGTCCCTTAAAGAGGACAAACTGGCTCAGCGCTGTGATAAAAGCAGATTGGAACAGGAAGGGAGGTGCTTTCCTGCTGACTGAGGTCAAGGTGAGAGCCGCGGATGCTCTTTAAAGGGAGTGGGACCTTCTCCATGGCTCAGCCTGTAGATTTTACCTGTTATTGCCTCATTCCTGCAGTGGAGCATCACTGTACTGGGCAGTGAGTGTCACTGGATAATAAGGCTGGCTGCAGCTGGCCTGGGGAGCAGGACAGAAGGTAGGAGGGCGATGCCCAAGGGCACAGCCAAGCCCTTGCTTCCGTCCCGTACAGAGCAGCACAGAGCTCCCAGCAAACTGAATTCCTTCCCTTCCCTCAACATCCCCCAGCTGTGCAAAGCAGAAAGCACTCCCCACCAAACTCCTGCTCCCTCGGAAATGCTGCAGAAATTAAGAGGACAAAGCAGAGTCCTGATCACCATGCCAGGGATGCTCTGTGCCTCGCCTGGTGGGTTTGATACGAGCCGGGTCCTCACCACGGCCGTGTTTGCTGAGCAGAGCTGGTTTTTGGGAGGGCACCCACTGGCATGTGGCTCTGTGCCCACAGGTGCCAATGTCATTTTTAAAACTCTCTCCTCGGCCAAGCAAACAAACTCCTTGGAGCTGCTTTTTTTTTCTCCTACCCACCACACAGAAATGGAATTCTTGATTATTTTACCAGTTGTGGCTGGATTTTCAGATTCCTAAAATGGTTGGTTTTCCAACCATTCCAGTGATCCATTCTTTTAAAACCTACAACATTTAAATTAGAAATAGGTTCATTTCCTGCTAAAAGACCTAACATGTCATTATCCTAGTTCAGCAGTAAAATATCTTAAACTGGTTTCAGGTGCAAGTACGTTTGTTCTAAAAATACACAGCAGGTACATTTTCAAAAGCCAAGAACACAATTATGGAAGTAATTTTGTTGTTTGTGAAAATCACACCCAAATAGCAGTGGCTGCTAGACATTAAGTGCCAATAAATAATATTTTTCTAGATGATATGAAGGCAAGCATCACAAGGGGTGTCTGGATTTTGCAGGGTACAGCCCCAAAGCTCCAGTACCAGGTGAAATGAAGGCAGCAATGTGCTGTTATGATTTTCCAGGTGTCTGCCAGGTATATTTTAGGCATGAGGAGCCTGATGATTCAGTGAGGTCCTTTCCAGCCCTATTTTCTCTGACTGTATAATTCTGACATATATTTTAATATATTTCCTGCTTCCTAAAGTTTCTTTAACAATGTTTGCTGGTATATTTTTACTGACAGCAAGGTCCCCAGAGCACAATATGTCAGGTTGTTGTGGTTTTAGTAGAAGGGAGGGGGCTATAAAGATGGCTCTTGTGAGAAGTTTCTGGAGTTCTTCACCATTTCCAGCAGAGCCAATCTCTGATGGCTCTGAAGATGATGGACATGCCACTGGCCATGTTTGGGCCAATTAGAAAGGTTGGTTACGCCTCTGTGATGACATATTCAAGGAAAAGTCAAAACAAAATGCACACGCAGCTGCTTTTAGTTAGAGAAGGAGGAGGATGTGAGAACATGTGAGGGAAAACAACATGGAGGCACCAAGGTCAGTGGAGAAGGAGGGAGAGGAGGTGCCCCAGGCTCAGGCGCTGAGATTCCTCTGCAGGCCGTGGTGAGCCCATGGTGAGGCGGGGTGTCCCCCCTGCAGTCCATGGAGTCCATGAGGGATGCAGAGCCACCTGCAGTCCGTGGGTGAGGTGCCAACATTGGAGCGGGNAAAACTCCTCTCCCTAAGCAGGGGAAGAAGATCTTAGAAACAGACTGACCTGAACTCCCACACCCTGCCCCCCTTGCACTGTTGGTGGGAGGGAGGGAGGGGTGGAGAGTAGAAAGAAGGGTGTCTTTTAAAGGTTTAGTTTATTTCTCATATCCTCCTTCTAACTCAGGTAGTAATAAATTTTCACTTTTGCAACTTTTAAGCTGAGCCTGGTTTGTCCTGAGAGCGTTTTCTCCCGGTTCCTTATCTCAACTCATAGACCTCTGAGTTAATTCCCTTGGTTTTTTCCCCTCTCCTTCCCTCATCTGCCCAGCTGTGGCAGGGGAGGGAACGAGTGAGTGGCTGCCGTGAGTGCCTGGCACTTAGCCAGGATCAAAACCACGACACAGGTGCACTCACTCAAACATAAATAATAAAATAGATTTTTTCTCCTCTATTAATTCCACTTAGCCCTTTATTCCCTTCCTGCAGTCAGGTTCCTTATTAACATAATTGGAGTGGGGAGTTGGAGTTTTGTTTCCCCCTTTTCAGCAGAAAGTCTTGTTGTTTTTCTTC